>CAKAOJ020000001.1:6200000-6347500 GCA_916701645.2 Sebastolobus alascanus | reverse complement strand
TATACCTTCTTTCGGTGATCTACCATGTGAATAGATGACAAAAAGATCATATACAACATAATCTAATTTCACAAAATGTTCAATTTCCAATCACTTTCTACATTTTTAACTTAAAATATTACTTTTTCTTTACGTATCGGCTATTTTGGAATCAGATGAAGTTGCCTTAATTCTATATGTTTTGTTAAAAATTATGTGAAGATGAATTGTCAGTGCCGTGTTGGTTTCTGTGCTTGTTTTCAAAGAAAATTCCTGCGATGAGATAAAACAGTTAATGAATGACCTGCTGTTTCACAGGTAAACAGAACCTTTACAGTGCTGTGTAGGTGAGAATATGCTGCTAAAAATCTGTGACTGTCACTATTGTAATGTGGTTTCAGCATTACAGACTTTATTTGGGGTTTATTTGGGCAAGGGGTGGGATTAAATAAGTTTGTACTTCTTCTCACTCCTTTTCGAATATGTAAACCAAGGCAAGTGTTTGACAATTTCTTTTGCTTATGATTTTCGTTGTATGTGGATACTGCTTTTTTTCTGGCAGTCCACTTGTTGTATGATGATTCTCTTTTTTTTAATTATTATTATTATTATTATTATTTTACATGTTCGAAATAAATTTTGAAATGAAATGAAATGAATGAATGAATTTGGCATTTTAGAAATGCTCTTCAGTCTTGGTCAACTTCCCATCTCGGCTATCTGTAAGAAGAAACCGTGAGGGATAAATAAGAATGGTTGTGATTGTCAAAAAGAAATCCTACAAACTGACAATACAGTTGCCATCCAGGTGATAATTTCAGGCTGTTTTGGCTGTAGGCATCAAAGAAAACAAATGTCAAGAAGAGGATAGCAAAAACAGGGTGGGTGCCTCTGTGGTGAAAAAGTAGCCATCTGCAACAAACTGTTGCTCTCGTGAATTATCAGGGAAAAAAAATGCAATTAATTAGAAATCAGTTAGCATTACTTCTGACTGTTTAAACCAGCATCCTGTGTGTATGTGTGTGTGTGTGTGTGAGTGCACGTAACTGGGGGTCATGCCAACATGGGAGGGACCGGACCGTCAAGTGGCCAGAGCGATGATGCCAGCCAGAGAGAGATAGATGGACCGGCGAGGGAGGGGAAGAGAAAAAAACCTGCACAGTGACACAACTCGAGTAAAAGAGGAGGCGGTGGCGGCTGATGAGTGAGAGTAAAAAACTGAGAGAGTTGCGGAACAAAAGGGAGAAATAAAGAGCAAGAGGGGGAACAGGAAATAACCGGAAACTCGCCGCTGCTGCTGCTGCTTGCTGCTGTCCGCACGCACCGATGTCCGAGGGCCGACCGGTGCCAGCTGAAGACAGAAGACCGAGAGAGAGCGCACAGGGGACGGCCACTGGAGCGGGGAAGCTTCGGGGGAACCGCTGGAGCTCCTCACCGTGACTGAGAGTGAGTTTCATTCTTTAAAAACTTCAACCCTTAACATCATGTTTGCTCAATACGCTTACACCGGTGTGTTTATTTTGCCTTTTCGTACTGCGACATTAGTCCACCGCTGCCAATTAGTCACAGGACGCACCGCGGGCGCGCACACACACGCACACACACACACACACACACACATATACTGACAGCCCGTGCGTCAGAATGGCCAAAGCGCGGATTCCTCTCGCGTGGCAGAACCTGGCAGATGTTACCACGCGGAGGCTTCAAACATAAGCTTCAAACATTATGTAAAATTATTCAAAGTAATGTTTTTTTTTTTCCACCAGCATGGATAGATAGATAGATAGATAGATAGATAGATAGATAGATAGTAGGGCTGGGCAATATATTGATATTATATCGATATCGATATATGAGACCGGATATCGTCTTTCGATTTTGTAATATAGTAATATGGCATAAGTAAAATAAATAAATAAAGGCTGCATTACAGTAAAGGGATGTAATTTTCTGAACTTACCAAACTGTTCTAGCTGTTCTATTATTTGACTTTACCCACTTAGTCGTTATATCCATGATGATGATGATTATTGTTATTGATTATATTATTATTATTATTATCATTATTATTATTGTTGTTATTATTATTATTATCAAAAATGTCATCCTGTAAATATTTTGTAAAATCACGAATGGTCAGCGCAACAATATCATCGCAATATCGAGGTATGTTGTCAAAAATATTGTGATTTTTGATTTTCTCCATATCTGCCAGCCCTAATAGATAGATAGATAGATGAAACATATAGACCTAGGCAAAATATATGAAAAAAAATAATAATTTAGAACAAAGTCATAGATAGATAACTTGTGTAGGTATGATAAGCCCAGACAAATCCAAATAATGTTGCCTCCTATAATGAAATTTATTTGAAAACTGTACTTTTTGATATTGTTGAAACACATAGATGTTATACAGTTTGGCAACAAAAAAATATATTTTTGAATAAATGTCAGCTTTTTGTATTCAAATAGGCCTGCAAGCCTAATATTTGAGACATAGAGGGATAACCTGTTGGCCTATGTGATTTTTTCCCCCCATGTATTAGCACTAGGACTGGGCCATATGGAGAAAATATCACAATATCTTTGGCCAAATACCTCGATATCTATAGGCCTGTTGCGACGATATTGTTGTGCTGACTATTTGTCGCTGTCACAAAATGTTTACACAATGAGATTTTTGATAAATAATCATCAGTAATGTGGATATAATGACTAAGTAGGTAAAGGCAATTAATAGAACAGCTAGAACAGTCTGGTAAGTTCAGAAAATTACATGACTTTACTGTAACGCAGCCTTTAAAACCAGGAAAAGACAACACTTATCCAATATTACGATATCCAAAATCTAAGACGATATCTAGTCTCATATCACGATACCGATGTAATATCGATATAATTGCCCGGCCCTAATTAGCACATGCTATCAACACATAACACCCACATTAGAATTTCCAAATATACATTATTTATCAGTGAGTTGTGTGTGCTTTATTCAGCGTGAGTTCCCTTCTCTTGTCAGTTTTACCGTGCAGTGGCGGCTATACGGCAGTCCAAGAGTGCCATCCTTAAGTCTAATCTAGTGGTTAACAGCTTTCGTTTTCATTGCTCAGTGTTCATATTTTATGCAGCTTTTCCGCTGGCTTTGAAAAGCTAATCTGTCCCTGATATAAGCGCATTGGCTGGTTTGCCATCTGGGCTGTATTATAGTAGAGAGGACAGGGCATTTGAATAATTGATATTTAGCTATTTATAGTAGGATTATTCTCTTCATGTTGCACCGGGGGGACCTAGCACTGGTCTGTCCATCTATCTATCTATCTATCTATCTATCTATCTATCTATCTATCTATCTATCTATCTATCTATCTATCTATCTATCTACGGTGTAATCATTTTTAATTCTGTCTGTGTTCACCACTATTCTGTCCTCACATCTGTCCATTTATCATCCATCCATCTTTCTGTTCGGTGAGCGGTAGTGTATCCATCTGAAGTGGATTATAGGGGTGTTATCAATGCTAAGTAGGACTGCTGTTCACACACACTCTCACATATACACACACAGAGACACACATATGCATGCCGCTCTCACTCTATTTCACTCCCCAAGGACCATTGACCATTGTGAGCCCTCTCTCAAGCCTCTTTTCTCTTTTGTGTGAACGTGTAATGCGTGTGTGTGAGTGTGTTTGACGGTAAACACTCTGATCAAACAGCGCTTAACAAGCTGCCTGCACTGATAACAGAGAGGGGAGAGGAAGAGAGGATGAGAGAGGAATAGAGAGGAAGGAAAAAGGGTAAAGGGGGCGACGGGACGGAGAGGTTACATACTGAAAAAAAAATGGGGGTGTGTGTTTTTGATCTTGATTAAATAGTGAGATGTAGTGTTATTCATAAGCCCAGCGTTCGCTGGTCTGTTTTACAAGCTGTTCCAAGTATTGTAGGGAGGCCATGTAGAAGTACTTAGCTATTAAAAAACAACATTTTCCAGCAAAAAAGCTCTGTAATATTTTAGTTTTAGACAGGAAGGCAAGCCAGGCACTCCGAAATACTAAAACAAGTGGCAACGAGGACGGAAATATATTAAAAAGCCTTTATTGTAAATCATTAAAAAAGCCAACCACTGTATTCATCAGGGCTTAAAACAAACAGACAAAGCGGATGTGGCCTCATGGTATCAATCACATGAGCACTATAATATTACAAAATATTACAAAACATCACAAAGAAATAACACAGAAACAAGTAATTTATGTCCATCATCCATGAAACTACTCCTACTTTTCAATGGAGGCTGCAAAACAAGCCTATACAGAGAGAAGAAAAATATATATAAATATTTCTTATTCACAGAAAGCATGGAAAGTCTATATCCTCGTTAAGTTACCAGGATACTTTAAGGCATCCAATCGATGGATCCAAAAAGTCTCCCTCTGGTAAAGTTTTGTAACCTGTCTCCCTCCCCATGAATATTTTAGTTTCGTTAATGTGCTCCACGGCAAGATCCACGTCCAAACACACTTATCTCCCTCCATTTAACACATGTACTTTTATGACGTTTGTGCTTTCTTAGACAGCACACAGTTGAGAGAAACAGGAAAGATATTCTGAAGAGAGGTGGGTGATATGTGACAAAGATCATGAGCCAGATGTTAGCCTGTCCCTACAGTCTGTTGACCTGCATTGACACCCTCTTTCTCTCTGTCTTCCATGGTCAGTTCTGCAGTGTGCTGTTTCCTCCCGTGACATGTTAGAAAGCCACAGAGGGGAATATCAACCTTTTGAATAACTGTCTTCTCTGTGCATCGCTAAAATGTACTCAAAACTGGTCACAATGTTTGTATCTTGCAGCTCTATGTGAGGACGTTGCAGCTCATTGTTGTAACAAGTGGAAGTGGTTGTGTCCTGTGATAGGCCGGTGACCTGTTTTGCTGTCCAGGTAAGCGGAAGTCATGTGCAAGTCGCATTGTGATGTGCATCTATTCATTTGTCAACATGGTGTAGTCACGGGTGCCATGCAGAAACATTATTTGGTTTGTTTTCTAAGTGATGGTCCGTTCATTCAAATTACAAAATAGCAATGATGGAGGAAGTAATCAGATCATTTACTGAAGTAGAAATACTAATACTACACTGTAAAATACAAGTAAAAGTCCTGTATTGAAAATGTTACGTAAGTAAAAGCATGTAAGTATAATCAGAACTTAAAGTATTAACAGCCAAACTACTTAAAGCAGAAAAATGCCCTTGTGACTGTTGTACTATTATATTATATTTCGGACTGTCAAAGTTAACGCGATAACGCATTATTCGTTTTAATGCCACTAATTTCTTTAACTAATTTTCCAATTAATAGATTGATTGTTTGGTTTATAAAAGATCTGAAATAGTGAGAAATGTCCATCACAATAACCCAGAGCCCAAAGTGACACCCAATTTGTCCTACCAATATGAACCCAAATGAACCCAGTTAAATCAATGTATTGGTAAATCATGATTTACATCTCCATTTCTCTCTGGTCCACCCCCTTCTTCTCTGTCTCTCTCTCTCCAGTGATGGATTCCCCCACAGATCTTTTCGATGACTCTGCTCCCCAGATACACGCTTTTGCTCCGACCCACAGCTCCACAGATCTCCCTGGAGTTCACCCCCAGCCCAGCGCAGGTCGCCCTCCTCCTGCCTTTAGACCCCCGGGCTTCCCCCTCATCCACCACCTCCTCCAGCCAGGTGGAGCCCCCAGGAGGATCGGAGGGCAACTCAGCACGAACCTGAGCGCACACAGACACCTGGAAGACAGACATTTGGAGGAAGACAGAGGAGAGAGGGGCGGACAGGTGGAGCAAGAGATGGACGGAGGAGAGGAAGGAGTGATGGAGGGAGAGGACAGCTTGTTGGGGGTCAAGAAGAGGCACAGCGACGCCGCCCTCGCGGCCGAGTGGAGTCAGGACGTCTTGAAAGTGAAGAGGATGAAGCTGGAGAGCCGGCCAAGAGATGGAGAGGCAGAGGAGGGAGGCAGGAGGCGCGAGGGAGGGAGGGAGGGGAAGAGGAGGGAGAGGGAGGAGCTGAAAGAGCAGCTGGAGGAGGCGAGGGAGAGACTGCAGGCCCTGCAGGAGAAAGTGTGGAGGGCTTTTGGGGAAAAGCACATGGCAGAGGAGGAGAAGAACAGGAGGCGCAGAAACAGAGGAGGAGGTGCTGGGATGATGGAGGAGGAGGAGGACATCACAGAAGGGATGTATGATGAAGAGGACATTGATGGTGGAGAGATGGAGAAGGAGACTTTCTCCCTTCTTTCTGTTTCCCCTTTTGACAACTTCCACAAACAGAGAGATGAGAGGCAAAAAGACAGAGAAGGGAGGATAGAGAGAGGAAGAGGAGGAGGGTTGCACTTGGAGGGCGTGATGGAGGGAGCGGGGTTGTGGTTGGATTGTGGAGGGCTGGTGAGAGGAGACTGGCATGGAGGGATAGAAGACGAGGGAGAGGAGGGAGGCCAGAAGTTCGCCAAGGCGCTGAAGGTGGAGCTGGGCAGCGCCGTGGCCAGAGTCATCGACCGAGTTCTCCGCCTTTACACCGAGATGACAGACGTCGCTCCTTCCTCTCCCCCCGCCGCCATCTCTTTCCTCCCGTCTGACGCAGGAAACGACGGCGGGAGGGAGAGGGGAGTGTGGATGGGACTGTTGACGAGAGGAAGGGGGGAGGAGAAAGTGAGAGGTAAGGAGGAAAAGACGGGAAGGCATGATGGAGAAAGTGAGAAGCAGCTCCAGAAAAGGAGCAACGGGAGCGTCCTGCATCCCGGACAGCCTCATCACAACGAACCAACAGATCTGGCGATGCCATTGGTCGTTCAAAGGTCACCTGACATACGAAAAGCCCACCCGCTCCTCGGCCCACCTCTCTCTGCTCACCTAAACCCGTCTCACCCGAGCCTCTCCCTCCATCACCCTTCTCTACATCGCCCTCCTCCTCTTTCTCATCCTCCCCTCCTGCCTCCAGCTTCGCAACCCAAGGACCTCTCCTTCCACCCGTCCTCCTCCTCCTCTTCTTCATCCTCATCTTCCTTCCCCGCGCCTCCCCCCCCTCCTCCTCCTCCACCTCCCCCTCTCCCTCTCCCCCTTCTCCACTACTCCATGCAGCAGCTCTTCTCTCGCTCTCTTCACCACCCTCAGCTCGCCCACCTCCCCCCGTCCCGCAAGGACTATTTGAACTCCGACCCGTTCTTGGACTTCTCGTCTCACCCCTCGTCTCACCCCTCTTTCCCGCCGCTCCCCTTGCTCGGCCACCTGGACCCCTCCCTGGCGCGTCACGCTCACGGGGGCAGGGAGAGAGGGATGAGGGGAGACGGGGGGATGAGAGGAGGAGGGATGGACGGAGCAGAGCTGTACCTGACTGCTGGGGGAATATCCTTTTGTCAGCAAGGGGGGAGGGATACGTGTTTTTTCATGAGTGTGCGTAAACATGTGTATCTCCTTAACTGGCCTCATGTATACACCCAGGAGGGCTTGTCTCCCTGCCATCTGAAGAAAGCCAAGCTCATGTTCTTCTACGCACGCTATCCCAGCTCCAACACGCTCAAGACTTACTTCCCCGATGTCAAGGTGTGTGTACCCCAGCACAGTGCTGGAGCAAGATTACTGAACTTTTAATAATGACATATATGCCGATATTGATGTTTTTACAAAAGTGATATTAACATCGAAATGGAATTATTTCATGGAAACGATCACTTAAATGTGGCCATTAAAAGTTATGACAAAAATATACTGAGGGAGAATATTTTACAGTTGAACAATATCCTATATTTTTTAGTGGTTTAATTTACTCCAATGCATTCTTTTTTAATTATGATTATAGTTTTTTTAAAGAAGACTTATTCATACTTGTATTTTAGGTTTCTACTAGAACATGTTTACATGCTTTAATGTTAAAAAAACGCTTCACTTTTCTCATACCGGCTGTGCTGCAGCACCTCTTTTCACCCTCTGTCTGAAACGCTGTTTGAGCTCCTCCTTTCGTGGAAGTGTGATTATTATTAGACTATTAGAATATGAGTTGCTACCACATGGTGCTCCTTTAAAAGCAGATTGGCCAGTACGGGGATCGAACCCGCGACCTTGGCGTTATTAGCACCACGCTCTAACCAACTGAGCTAACCGGCCATGCTAATGAAGGTGGGCTGACTTAATAACGTGTGAACTGGAAGTAGAGCGATGACCGTTTTGATTAAATTATTTTATGGAAAGGATCGCTCAAATTTTGTTGGCTTGCCTGAAGTCCCGCCTTTTTTCCCGTAACGTGGTGATGTCACCAAGTAACACATTTGCATGATACCTGCATAGCGGCTAGTTTGGCACGCCCTCAAACAAAGCTAGTTAGGGCGGAGCTGGAACAGAGTTTGAAGAGTTTGGTCCAGTTGGCCAATCACAACAGTGGTCCAGTTGACCAATCAGAGCAGACTGGGCTTTTCGGGGGGGCGGGGCAGGAGCTCAAACAGAGCGTTTCAGACAGAGGATGAAAAGAGGTGCTGCAGCACAGCCGCTATGAGAAAAATAAAGCTTTTTTTGAACATTAAAGCATGTAAACATGTTCTAGTAGAAACCCCAAATACAAGTGTGCAACTGAAAATGAGCATAATAGGTCCTCTTTAAGGTGTTACAATATTAGTGTGTGAGAATAAACACTTTCCATTATGAAGCACCAAAACAATTTCTCTCTTTCTCTGAGCTACTGGCTGTTTGAATTCAAAACTTTTATATAATTATTTATACTGAATGAAATCATAATAAGCACCCCTCTCTTGCTGTCCTCGCCTGCTCACTTCCTGTCCTGCTGTCTCCCTGTCCACTGTCTAGTTTAACCGCTGTGTGACCTCCCAGATGATTAAATGGTTCAGCAACTTCAGAGAGTTCTTCTACATCCAGATGGAGCGCTTTGCACGACAGGCTGTCCGCGAGGCTCTCACCCGGTTGGTTTGAGTTGGCACCGGTTCACTCATTTTGCTGCAGAACTTCCATTGTTTGACTACTGGGTTTTTATAGGAGCTAGGATGTTGTCACTGAATTAGCTGAGACTTATGCATCTGATGCTGTGCATATGCTGCCCTGCACATATGGTCATTTGTAGAAAGAAAAGAATTACAAATAGCAGAATGACAACACTTTGTTGTGTCATGCTCCAGGCTCTCCTGTTTTATGCAACAGTGTGAAGCATCATGGCTTCCTCTCTGACAGTCATGCATGTTGCTTGTCTGTCTGTGTAACCCAGGGAAGGTGCATCTCGTCTGGGCAGAGAGACTCAGCTGCGAGTGGGCCGTGATACGGAGCTTTACCGCATACTGAACATGCACTACAATAAAAGCAACGTCTACCAGGTAAGGAGAGTGTGTCACTATGCAGCATGTCCATAGTGCTCGAGTGGATGCTTTAATACCTTATTGTGCTGTCAGTGCAGTGAAAGCTCAATGCTTTTATTTTTCTATGGATTGGGGACCTTGAATCTGATTAGTTTTCTTTCATGGCTTTTTTTTGTAAACACAAGAGTACCCCAAGGTTACACGCATGTTACGTCATCACTGTTGCATAATGCATAGAATAATATACAAATAGGATGCACCTCTCAAACTCTTAACTGCTGTCTGTAATGACATGGCCTTGGTCTGTCCAATGCAGGATGAATTGTGCTCGGTCTGTCAGATAGAGAGCTGCTTCAGCATGTGGAGTAGCTGATGTCAGGGAATGCCTCGGTAAAGACTGTAATACCAGCAAGAGGAAAATAGTGGTAATCAGTTTTATCGTAGCCTACTTTTATTATTATTTTTGTTTATATTGTGAGGATTTATTTCCACATACATACACACACAAAAGTGCTTCTCTCCAATTCTATTATTTTCATTGAATGGAATGGAAACTTAAGTTATATTTAATTCATTCTCCCTCGGCTTGATTGCCAGTTGTGTTTAAGGAACAGTGCGTAAGATCTGGCAGTATATAGCGGTGAGGTTGCAGATTACAACTTCGAAGGGTGTAGGATTGCTACGGTGGCCGACGCGAAAACACAAATGGCCCTCTGTGTGAAATGGAGTTGCTGTTGCATGCAGTTGTTGTTAATGTTACGATGTACACTATGCGCAAATGGAGGGGCAGGAATTGCAATTTGTTGACAATTGTATGTCACTGCTGGGCATTTAGTAGCGTATCTTTGTTAAAAGTGCACTGGCCAGTACGGGGATCGAACCCGCGACCTTGGCGTTATTAGCACCACGCTCTAACCAGCTGAGCTAACCGGCCATATTTTCGATGATGTAAGATAACGACTCGGCTGGTAATCGGTATAATATTAGACTTCAATATTATAATCTTTGCTTAGATGGGCAACCCATAAGCAGTACTGACCCTCTCGATAAGCAGAGCTCTAAACTGTATAGGGAGACCTGTTGGAAATTAAAACCGTCCAGTTAACCACAGTAAGGATTTTCATTATTCACTCATTATCAATCACAATGTATGGTTCATATTGAATGATCATTTGGGAAATTTGTTCCAGAGAACTTGGCTTACATGGATAACCCCTCCATAGCTAGTCGGCTATTAACGCTCTCAATAAGTCATACGTTAGAGGAAGTAGGAATGTTATAATAATAATAGTAGTAAAATAATTATAATATCAAAAATGTCCACCCCTTGTTAATTCTTTGTCCATTTTTGCTAAACCTCAGTTTACTTTAAACATGGGTGTGACAATATTTAAAGGATTTTACAACATGTCAGTCTACCATTGAAGTACTTACCTTTCAGAAATAAATCAAGTTTAAGCTAATTATTAATTTACAGGAATTCTATTAATTTCAGGTAAGATACCGATGAATCAACGCATTTCTTTCCATGAACATGATTACTTTTTATGTGTAATAAGTGCTGAGATCACCTCATGTTGTCACTGAAAAATTAGCTTGGCCAGTACGGGGATCGAACCCACGACCTTGGCGTTATTAGCACCACGCTCTAACCAGCTGAGCTAACCGGCCATATTGATAGAGAGGTACAATGGAGTTTCATCCGTGAAGAATTATGATACGCTATTGTTTTACAAAAACAGATTTCATGCTTGGAATGAGATTGAGCACTATTGCTTTGTCTCCAGTAGCCTTACATTTTTTTTTTAAATGAGTGACGGTGTAAGAAGAAAAAAAGGCTGAAGTAGAAGTAGTAGTGGAGAAGTCAGATGAGGAAGGTATTATGCATTCTTTCTCACACACATGGCATACTGTGATGCCATCATTAATGTTATTTTTTCACACCTGTGCTTTTCTTGCTACAGTATGAGTTGTCACATTAGGAAACTCCATGCATTTTTATGTGAATTCTTACTCATTTCCATGTGTGTCCAGAATTTTTAAAGCCCTAATTCTGTAGACTTGAAGTATTTTATCCTTTGACATTCCCATTTGTGTCTGCAGGTCCCAGAGAGGTTCATCGAGATATCAGAAGTGGCCCTGAGGGAGTTTTACTCGGCCATTTGGACTGGGAGAGACAGCGACCCCTGCTGGAAGAAAGGCATATATAAAATCATCTGTAAGCTTGACAGTCCTGTACCAGATGCCTTCAGACTGCCTGGTTGTCCTGTTGGCTGATACTCAAAACCACTTTCACCTGGTACATGAAATGCATGCATAAAACGCAAACACACCGAGAAAAAAAAAGGGAATTTTATTGAAGCATTCGCACACTGTGAGAACTGGTATGAGTGAAATCCATTCAAGTCTGCTATTCGGTTCATTCATAATTCATTCATTTTGGGAAAAAAAAGATAGACACATACATGCTTAAATGGACAGACGCACACTGGGTGAACAGTAGACTGACACCCTCCGTGCTGTGATAAGAGTCTTGTGACTGCACTTATCGAGGAACGTGACCATACCGTTGAATTGAAACAGGACAGAACAGGAATTCCCTTCCAAACATTCTCCATCGGTCAGCTGACTTGTGAAATCACAGTGCTGCTACACAGGTTTGATAAAAAACTCATGAAAATAAGAGTTGGAATAGACTGACAATGCCATGGAAATGTGCGATGGCTACTGTTTGTGATCATCATGCCCTGGCTACACGTCATTCATTCACTTGAAAATAGAATATGCATTCCCTGGCAGTCCCTTGCAATTCACAAAACAATGCCATCCTATGCATCCCCTCTAATCAAATGTACTGTTTACCAAGCATGGGCACTGCACAAATACACGATTCAGATACTCTCAGACAAAGAGTCCACAACCTGAGCACATACCACGTTCCTCAGATTTGGTGCTCCCATTTTCCTCGTCGTAACTTTCACCGTGAGCAGAGAGCAGTGTTCCATACTCTGAAAAAATCCAGCTTCCTGATAAAGAAAGAAAAAGCAGTGATATTGCTGTGTAGTCATTAGCAATTTTGCACAAACAGCACCCAACTATCACATTTCAATGCTGCTCTCCCTCAGGGGTGTTCACAGTTTTACATTAGAGACTTGACAAAACATTAAATATGATTGTTTGCTAGAAATTAATTGCTGCCTTGTGTGTGGGCTTCTCTGGAGTGTCAGAGGTACATTTTTTATGTGTTCAGTGTGCCCTACAGCTTTTACATTTTAGATGCATTTTCCACGGCTGTGAGGATGCTTTCTTTTTCTTTTTTTTGCCCCAACAACACAAAGCTGTTGCATTCATGCGGAGTTGTTTTTTGTGTCGACACCGATTAGACTGTTGTTGCTGCTATTAAATAGGCGTTACCGGTCGCTATAAGCACCATAGATGTGGGTCAATAGGGGCATACTCCACCCACTAGTAGGTTTTATCATCTATTCACATGGTAGATCACAATCGCTTTAGTATAGACAGCGTAAAAAACACCCATATGGAGTGGAGGTTGGGAGTGATAGATGGGACACAAAACATAGAGTTTTCACCCTGGAGACAAGAGTTTGCATCCCGAGTGAAATCAACAACGTGTAGTTGTGTTCACTAGTGTTAAGTTTCACTTTCACTTTGAAACATAGTTATTTTAAGCCAAAATATGATTTTTTTTTCCTAAACTTAAGTGTTTTTGTTGCCTAAAACTAAAAAAGTTGTAGTTTTGTTGCCTAAACCTAAAAAAGCCTTTTAGTTTTTGGTTCAAAACGTGATGTTTCATTCAGTTTTATGTGTTAGAACGTGTTGCGTTTAAGTTTTGCTTTCACTTTTACAACGTAGTAGGCCCCTACTGACCTACATCTATGGTGCTCATAGCGACCGATAACGCCTATTTAATGGCCCGATAACAGTCGCAAGAGAAATCAGGCTTGGAAATCTTTAAAGAAAACGTGAGGACCAATCGTAATTAATGTCCCATAATATATTGGAACTGTTTGGTTAATTGTACAATTTTAAAACATAGAGTTTCCCTTGAGAATTATCAGGGCAGTGTTTTTTTTATTTTGCTTGTATATCCATCTCTTTGTTCAATATTGAATTATTATATAGCTTTTGTACATGACGGCACAATGTAATCAAAATGTAATTAAAATCCTGCCCAGAGGGACAATATATTGAATTTAAAATAGTCAAATTAATGTTTTGTTGTTTCCTTGGTGTACTCTTTATCGTTGAAGTATTGTTTTTGTATTCCTTTAATGTGATGCTAAACTAAATAGGCCGGTTGCACAGTTAGTATATATATCGACATTTGTTTCCCGAAGATATTGCGGAAACTTTCACTCTATCTACTGTATATCATGACTCTTTTATCTGGAGGAAACTTGCTCCAGATAAAGGCCTCCTCAACTCTGTGAGACCGAGCCCATATGTAAACTATTTGTGACGTGTTTTTTCGAGTGCATGTTTCCTATATTCGCATTACATTTTGTATTTGTAACCTCTTCTGTTTCTCTCGTTGCTTTTAATGGTCTCTCTTTTATATTGTACATATTTTATCTTTAGATCCGTGCCTCATTCAAACTTTGGTGAATTTCGGTGTTTAAACTTATCAGTGGATTAAAGTGATACCAGGCTTGTGTTGTCATGTCTGGATTCACACCACACACACACACACACACACACACATATAACGCACACACACACTCTCTCTCTTTTTTGGTGTTCAGGTCCTGGTAGCCAACACTAATACCATCATACTTTAAGCTTTTAATCTAACAACACTAAAACACACGCACACACATACACCCACACTGACACTAATACTTGGATGATGGCTTTGTAAGAGGCTCAACCCTGGACTAAGTCTAGCCACCTGAGAGAGCACCACACACACACACACACACACACAGTTTCTCTGGTATGCTAGCAATGTCCAAACCACAGAAGTCTTGCAGAAAAAGCTCCTGTTTTTAGACTAACAAGCTGGACAATGGGTCTTGTCACAGAGCATACATGCTCCACATTCTAGTTTTAGTTTGGCATCTTGAAGGAAGAGGTTAAACTGAACACGTATAAATGCAAATGTGCCCTAACCAACTTATTTTTTGGATTGTCTTTGTAAATATTTCAGATTTCAGCCATTCAAAATCAACATTTCAAAATTTTGTTAAGATCTGTGTAGGCTTTGTGACACCATTTGTACGGCTGTTACTGATAAAATGGGCCTCTTTGAATATTATTGTGGCTTCCCCTTCAGACAAATCAATCACGGGCTGTGGAATCGGGAATGCACCACAACTTTTCACACTTTTCGTACAGCTCCCCACAACACAAAACATCTAAAAGAGTCTACAGCGGCCTGATACAGAAATTGGCACACAATCTTAACTTAAAGCCCAACTACAGACTGTATACAGCTTATTTGAAGCTAGTTAGTGATTAGCTCGGAAGGGAAACTCAACATCAGTGTAGCAGCTTTATTCGACTTGCAGAACCCCTTTTCATCATACGAGTCTCTCTTGAAAATAAACCAAATGAAACACCTTGTTTCAAATAAAACACCTTGTTTCAATTGTGCAATCTAAGGTTATACATATTTTAAACTTGAATAATGTAACACGTCAAACCGTGGGTTTAGATGTGTGTCAGGAATTAGTATTTCTACTGCAGAAGTGAATCTAACAGACGTGAAAATCGTGCTACATGTATCAGAATAGGTTGGCATGGTCATATGACATAGGTCACAAGGTTTGATTAAGCATTCTGGGGATGTAATGCCTTTTGCACAGACACACACACACACACACACACACTGGCCTGCATACCAGGATGACATGCCTTTAAATCTTGAAGTAGTTCAACATTTTTCTAGCCACCTAATTGGGAGGTAAAACTGCCATTTGTCAGTCAGTACAATGCTGCAGCAGTGCATCAGGTTACAGGATTTACAGTGTAAACTTTTTTATATTTCTATAAATAAAAAGCAGATTCATCATCCCTCCCTTCTTTCTGGTTCCCACAGCTGTTAGTGTATCTCTCAGGGTTATCAGTTGCTCCTGATCCGAATCAAATTGCTCTGTATGACAACCAGTGTTGAAGTCCCTCAACCCATCAGTGTGACAAATACACGATTTTTACGCATTTATAAGCGGACGTGCCATCTGGTGCAGAGCTCCGGAGAAGCAGCATTGAATCTAAAAACAGGAGTTAAGGGCATGTCTGTCGCTTCTTCTTACAGCTGGATTATGAGTGAGAAGTGAGAGAAGTCGACCAGGAAGAGCCAAAATAACGCCGGAAATCACACAGTTTCATCTTCAAAATTTAAGGGTGGCATATTGCATAAAGAAAAGGGAGGTGAGTTGTGGGGATTTTTAATTTTTGCAACATATGTCAAGCTAAGTCAGTAAGATATTTCTTCTGTTTTTGATTTTCCTTTTTTTGGAAAACACATCTTTCTCGCTATCTTACTGTGAAAAATGTCATCGGAGATTCCAGTTGATTTATCAAGTCGTACTTGAAGCTGTTTCTGCAACTCATTCTCCAATAATTGCTCATTATTCTCACTTTGTGCGCTTCATTTTAGGATTTTATTTTGAAACGCTTTACCGGATGTTTGTTGTTATCTTATTGTGGCTGCCTTTACGCTGCTATCTTGCCAAACAGGGAACCTGGCCGCGGGACGATGGCGTTAACGGGGCTGCTGCTGCTGGAGTTGGGTCTGTGCGCCAGCTCTTTCGTCTGTGGGATTGTTGCCGCCGCTTCCATCACCATAGTGCAGGTGACTTTTAACCACAAATTAATAAAAACTAGTTTAATGCTTCTTTTAGCTCCATCTTCTTCCGGGTAGACTCACCTTTTCAGAGTGTGCGTCGGTGCTAGAAAGTTTAAAAGTTCACCAAAAGAGACCGAAAAGTCACTTCAGAGGTTGTATTTGTTCCTAATTCTACAGTTAATTATCTTTTTTATTCATTTGCGTTGTCTGTTCCAAAATTAGCATCACAGTGGGATACTTGTTTTGGTCATTTTTATAAAAATAATTCATTTTATAGGCCTATATCATAATATTCTTCTGCATATTATGTATCAGTGGGCGTAATTGTCAAAACCAGAGAGCCAGCAAGTTTAAAAAAAAAATTTAAAAAAAAGACACGCGCTTTCACTTTCACCTGATTTCCTGCCAACTGCGTGGACACATCTCTTTGAATGTGTCATTAGTCTAAAACATCACAATGTCGTACAGTATCCTAGCCTATAGGGGGGAACTACTTTTTCTTTATAAAAACCACACTACAGAAACACTATTATCACCAGCACTCATTCCTTTCCACTTCATTTAATTAGCTGCACTCATTTTTACGCTGCTGGCTTAAAGGCACTGTGAAAAACAACATTTATTTTGAGGCTTTAAACGCAACTTTTTTTTTTTTTTTTTTTTTCACTAATCAGGAAAGCTGAGTGTGAGCTGTGAAAATGCGCGTGGATGTGCGCGCGCGCGCGAGTAATAACCCGAGTCATGTGTCCAGATACTGTTCTCATCATGTGACCTGATGGTCCTCGTGCCCAATTATTCTCTTTATAGGAGTCAGATGCTGCAGTATGTGTGTGTGTGTGTGTGTGTGTGTGTGTGTGCTCTATTTTGTTTTTAACAATATTAAAACAATGTAAGAAAACTGAGACTGAAACACAATAACCCCCCAAAAAATAACAATTGAAATTACAAAATAAAGTGTCTCTGCCTCTCTCGTCCCTCAGGGTAACTTCGGAGGTCGGTGTATGCTTTACGGACTTGTCAAATACAATGTTACAGCGGGCGTCATCGGGGTCCAGTCGTCCAGCGCCTCGTCTCTGTGCTATTTTGTGTCTGCCGTATCAGTCTTGGTAGCAGTGGTGTGTTTCTCACTGTCCATGTACTGGGCGTACACGTTCTGCATCGACGGGGAAATCAGAAGGTAATGGCACGTGTGTTTGTGTGTGTCATCATAAAGGTTGTCAATGCCATGTTAGATCAAACAAACATTTTGTAGGACTTTGTTCGTCTTTCGGTCTACTTTTGCTGTTTGCTCTGTTGGAATCCTTGAAGTCATCATTTTATCGTCCTCTGTTTAAACTGATACTGCCTCTATAATGGCACATTTCGATGAACTACTTTCGTGATATAAGAGAAGAAAGTTTTCCAAACGAGCCGCCATGTTGGTTTCCGGTTTGAAAGCTGGGAGCAGCAGCTCACGGAGGGAAAGCGTTCGTCCAATCAGGTGCCGAGTGTCTAGTGGCAGCCCATCAAGCGTCAAATGCTGGGAAGCGAGGCGATCCCTCGCGATAAAAAACTCCCCTGTTACCATAAGTCTGTAACCAGCTTATTCTTGAACTTTTCTTTTTGCCCACCATGTGAAAGCTAATTTTATAGAGCTTGAAGACAACTTTAATTCACTTGTTCAACTAGGATTTAATCGATGTTTGAAGGCTGTCTTTTAGATTGAAAGTAAGGTCAACTTTATTGATCGCACACAGGGATATCTAAGCTGATAAAATTTGGCAATATGTTTCCACTCAAAATAGGGATGTGTAATCAATATGAAGTGTAAAAGCTGATACCAATATCCCATACAGTATTTTTCCTCCCATTTCAGCCATCACAGGCATTCATATGTGAAAGAATTTTATTAAAAATTAACATGCAGCCCAGAACACTCAACCCAGACTTATAAAAGTCTTTTGGGCGGATAAGCAGGATGGCTTTATTAGGTTTTACTGCGAGTTTCACAGACTGAATGGCTTCCCTGAAGCTGGTCTAACAGTACAGGCTGCAGAACTGGTGAGGAGGGGAAAAAACATTCAGTAGAAATAAAAAACTGATCAAAAAAAGGTCATAGGTCAGAGGTCATAGGTCATGTTATTGTAACACAGTCATATGTTACATACTGCAGTTTGACGTCATTTCCTCATTTGTTCAGAGGTTGAAATAACACTTTAATGTTCTTCTATTTCTCTTTTCCATCCACTCTCTGTTTGTTCTGTCCTCCACAGGGAGCGCACGTGGATGAACCTGATTATAGCTGCGAGCGGCGTCTTCCTGTTCTTCCTGCTCATCACGGGGTGCATGTTGAAGATCGGACGCGACTCGCTCTGCAAGTCGGTCATACAGAACGTTCACAACATCACCAGGTGACACACACACACACACACCCTTCACACAATGCGACCAGACATATGCATGTACAGGCATGTCTACTCAAACCAAAAGCTCTCAAAAACAAGTCATTAAGAAACTAACAACAACATTTTAAACCCAGTGAGCTTTACTGCATGTTTGCTTGCTCATTCATCACTATGATATTATTACACTTCAGTTGTTCTGTCAATAAAAGCTCCACTTTTCTTTTCCCTTGACATATGAAAGCAGATACCAATGGATAACTTACCGTATAACTTCTGAGTCTAAGTGGATGAGTTTCATATTTCATGATGATTTTGAAGAAATTTTGGCAGCTAAGACTTTTTTCTCCTATTAACACCTTTTTGAAGATGCGTTGAAACTTGATTATCTGTAACTTTCTAACTTGTCGTCTATTTCTGTCTCTCAAGATGTGAAGAGGCCCAGGCTAGAAAATGGGCCAGTCCAATTAAAGGGGAAAGGTTCTACAACAGTCTATACAAAGCCGAGGTCAGTAGGCTTCATCAGATTATTTTATTTCATGTCTTAAATAGATACAATAACCAGCTCTTATAACTCTTTGCATTATGTTGACAAAGCGACCAACTAAATTCATGTACCAGTCAACACACCCATATATCTACTCTGACTGCAATGTAGGAAAAAAACACCATTTTCATGTTCAGCCCCACATTATGAGTAAAGGTCGAGCTCAACTGGAAAACCCCAAAAGTTCCTTTTATTTATATATAGCAAAAAAAAAATTGCATAACACTTACAGTAGACAGTTAGTTGCTTAAAGAGGAACTATTATGCTATCTTTCAGGTTCATACTTGTGTTGTGGGTTTCTACTAGAACATGTTTACATGCTTTAATGCTCAAAAAGCACTTCACTTTTCTCATAGCAGCTGTGCTGCAGCACCTCTTTTCACCCTCTGTCTGAAACGCTCTGTTAAGGCTCTGGAAAGCCCAGTCTGCTCTGATTGGTCAGCTGGCCAACTCTGTTTTGATTGGTCAACCGAACCAAACTCTTCGGCCTGCGCTCCAGCTCCGCTCTAACTAGCTTTGTTTGAGGCTGTGCCAAACTATCCGCTAGGCGGTTATTATGCAAATGTGTTACTTGGTGACATCACCACGTTACGGAAGAAAAGGCGGGACTGCAAGCAAGGCAGTTCAGGAGCAGTGTTTCTGCGGGGGAGAGTAACTCCCTTTGGCGTGGACTTTGGGCTTTGTAACTTATGCGCAAAATAAATTAATAACTCACTAAAGGAAAGGGGAAAAGCACTAAAGCGTAATAGGTCCTCTTTAAAGTTGCAATACGGTCGTGGTTCTTCAGTTTAGTGATTGGAAACTTGTCCTAACATTCTCAGGAACTAGAGGTTTTAAAAGAAAAGTGACCAGAAGGATTTTCTTCACAAGATGTGTGAATGAATTGTACACGGCTGCTAAAGCTGCTTATGTAGAGCAATCAGTACTATTAACTCTTTAAATAGCTATAAAGAACCTTTAGTGCCTCAAAGAACTTCCTTATATAGTGGCAGCTGCTATCATGTAGTCGGTATCTATATATATGTAGCGGGTGTGTCCATCACTAACCGTTGAGATCCAGATGAAAGAGCTTCATGTCCATGTCGTGTGTCATGTGTCTCCTCCTCCCCGACTCACCTCTCAGACGGCGGTGTGGGTCAACTTCTTCTTCTGGCTCCTCATCGGGGTTCTGGTGATGGTCCAGAGGCGTCGAGGTTCCGGGTCCAAGCTGATCGTAGGAGGGTACGGAGGGTACGGCGGGCCGGCCGGAGGGCTCTTCGGCGATCCCGGGGTGACGGCGGCGGAGACGGAGCCCTTTTTCAACCGTCCTGCAAGGCCACAGTGAGGACGGGTGTCACAGATGACTCCCAAAAACACATACATTAGCACAGCATGATAATGTGGGAGTAGATGTGGAAAAAAGGGTAAATACATTTAGTGCACGCTGCCCCTCAGGTATTCCAGTGAATACTAACACCTCCTCTGAGATTAACGCATGAAACTAATCACAGCCATTTGTGATTACTGTACTTCTTGTTTGCTTCAGGGTGTTGCGGCACGTAGATTCAATAGAAGCATTGCCCCTCGACGAGGATGGGATTCGAACCCACGCGTGCAGAGCACAATGGATTAGCAGTCCATCGCCTTAACCACTCGGCCACCTCGTCAGGCTTGAAGAGATCTGTAAAACCAACAACCCGGTAGAGCCGGTTTGAGTCTGTCTGACTGCAGACTGACGACATAACCCAGAGATTGAACTGCTGATATGTATGTTTACCCGTTTCCCCACATCTACTCATGTGTCAAATGTCTGACTACTGGATCACACAGGAATGTGGATTTGTTCATTCAGAAAGTGTTTCTGTTTACATAACAAGAACTGGGAGAATGTTTGTTGCAGACATTCATTCATTTGTTTTTTATTTAATCAAATTTTGTATTTTTAAAGTGAGTTTTTAAAGGGTAAAACACGTTTTCACTCATTTAAAAGATTATTAACTACACCGTTCTCAAAAGCTTAAAGTCACATTCTTTTTTTTAACCCTTTGAGAAGTTTGTATTTTGAGTTTGTGCCCACCAGTTTTATTACTGTTTTTTGTGTTTATTCTTTATTTATGATGAATCATTTCATTCAATTGACATTGTTATTGACATTGAGGTCAATAATAATGTCTTTTCTCTTCATTTTGTCTTAAAGTGTTTGTCATGTGATATTAGATAGTTCAGTCTCACAATGTGAACAAAACCACTGCTTAAAGAAACACTTGTTACAGCTCGAAACAACGGGAATAACGTTACATTATATTACATTATGCGACAGATAATTCATTTTTACTTTTAGGTATGACACATGTATCTACATCAAATATCCAGTCTAGGTTCACTCACAGGTGCTCATCAAATACTTCAATCTCATCCTGTGTTTTGGATATTGCGCCTTACAGTATGGGTTACTGTACCTAAAAAGGCTGCATGTCAAGATATGAACCACTTGGTTTGTGCTACTTTTTAAACCAATAAACCAAAGAGTTAAAAAACAAATGTGTGTTCTGCTGATGTATTTCAGAGGGAATGGAGTCGTGGAAATAGATCTTGTGAACTGTGTCTCCCTCTGCTGGTCGATAACAAGTACTCACTTGTACCAGAGATGCATTTGTAATGTCTTGTTTTATGTGTTGAATGGAGTATAGTTTAATGATTACAAAGGTCATTTTTTTGTGAGTAGCCTAACTGGAAAAAGTTGTATATTATATGATGAGTAATCCTACTATTGTGGCTATGAAGTGATGTAAATGAGTGATCTCTACAGACCTGAAGCCTATAAACCTTTTGATATCCTTGCTATGCTCCTCCATTGCAATGAAACTGTAGTCCTTCGGGCTAATTTTTAAAACTTTTTTCAAGTACAAATAAAACAAAAATATTTATCCCATCCCATCCAAGTAATAAACAACAGGGATTTAAGACAAAACAAGACAATTCTTCCCAAAATCTTACGTGGCATACCTACTTTTGCCGTTCCCCTGTTTCTGCTGTAGCCTCACAAAACCAATAGGAGTCTAACAGTTTTGCAAAGTTTATTAATTTTATCCAATTCACCTAACAGATCACTGCCTGGCTGTGATTTATATTATTGATTAGCATCCAATCAGTTTCACCACACCTGGTAAGATCGGTCTATATCAGCAAGGCCAAAAATATACTCAGACCTTATAATTATATCGGTATTATTGTTCAAAATGCACAAAATATGTATTCGTAAATCAAACTGCACTGGTAGTGAATTAAGACTTACTGTAGCTGCATACCCTAAAATATAGAACTATTATTTGGCCATCAGGCTCAAGAGATTTAAAAAAAAAAAAAAAATGAATTTCTTATTTTGAAATTGAACGCTGTATGACTGAATGCAGCTGCCTGACAGACAGATGAAAATAGACAGCTTACTCCTGCTATTACAGCATGACTCCTACTTTCTTACCTTGACTGTCTAATCTCTGGATTACCTGACCTATCTTGAGCCCTGAGGTAGAAGATAACGTCCACTGAAGAGAGAGAGAGAGGAGAGACGGAGACGCATGGCGACGGAGAACGGAGAGAGATAATAAAAGAATATAAAGGAAGACGCAGCGGCACTTTGAAGGAAGAACTTCACTGGTTCTGTAAGTCAATTTCCCACCTCCACCATTAAAGTAGAATGCATACCTTTGAGTTACTGTCTGTTTTATATTTATATATGTTTACACACAGGAAGCCTGAACCAAGAAGAGAGAGAACCCTGGAGAACATCGAGGACTGTCTCACACTCGAGGATCACAAGAAACCCACAAAGCTTGTGATAAATCTGACTTTGGAGTGTACGGTAAGACCTTCTCACATCCTATTTGGCTGTTATATTTGGCTACTGATACATGTCTGAGAGAAGAAAATAAGAGTAGAGTGAAAAAATGATAGACTGATGGTTGGATAGGGATGAAAGAGGAGCACAGACGAGAGCAGGGGCCACTGTAGACTGAGCTAAGCCGTGATAAGCCTCTTTAAGCTACTTCACTCTCTACAGATCAAATGTTCTGTTTAAAACCTGTTGATCTGTGCTGGACTTCTGACTGCCAGCTATTGATTCACTTCATCAGATTTTTTTGGCAGGATAGCTGCAGTTTACTGCCAGATCAGACAGTACAAAAACTATAGAGAACAGAATCCTTACATCTCAAAATTGAAGTGTATTTCAACTGGACAAAAACGTCCGTTTTCAAGCATCTGACTGCTCCTGTTTTGACCTCTGACCTCCACCCTTCCGTCTCCGTCCAGAACATGACTGACAATCAGTGTGAATCCGTGGCAGTGAGCGTGGAGTCCCTCCTGAACGACGCCAAGAGGATGCAGATGCAGTGCCGCGAGCGCAGCGAGCAGCTCTCCATGGCCACCACGCAGCTGAGGTTGGAGTCGGCCGCGCTGAGGGAGCAGTGCGAGACCACCCAGCTCGACATGGCCCGAATCCGCCGGCAGCTGGACGAGCTGATGGACACCAAATCGGCCTTCGAAGCCAGGGAGAGGCAGGCGCGTAAACTCAGCAGGCACCTGTGAGGAAATAAGGAACTGTTATGCAGGCTCCCATTGAAACCACTTGATTTGCACTGAGGAGAAGGGAGGGAAGTTAGGTGGAGATGAAGAAGGGGTTCATCTCTAGAAACTTTGAGGGGAGAAAAAGCAAAGGTTGAGGGAGGAAAGGAGAAGAAAGAGTAAAAACAGAAGGGAGGGAAAACAAGCAAAGTGTTGGGAAAGAGAGTCAGAGAAAGGAATAAGATGCTATTTGAACCCAGCACCAATTTAAACTGTGTACTTGAAAGTATGTGTCAACTTCGACAGATCCCAGAATGTAGTTTAGGGCAGAATATTGTTTAGGATAACAAATTGACCGTGACGTTTTGCTGAAAATTACAATTTTTTTCCGAAGAAAAAGGGTAAATCAGAAGCCTGAGAAAAAACAAAATTGTATGTGTGCTTTGTCATGGTAGTAATGGAAGCTAAAAAAATCACTTTATCAATACTTACAGGTCTTTCTCGTTCTTCTTAGCGTTTGCTGCTATGTGAAACAGATACACATGTGAATACGCACAAGAACTTCTCACTGTTCATGTCAAATAAACACTGTTCAAAAACACTGCTGTCTCTTGCTATTCTGGAGCATATTTCTCCTCATTTAGTCCTACTACCACCTCAGTAAAGCAATAACAGCCTGCGCACACAGTGAAGTAGCAGTACCAATGTGACCATTGTGGGAAGAGTTTTAGCCGAGTACTGCAGCTGACGACACACCAGCATCCACAAGGGGGAGAAACCCTACAACTGTAGCTACTGCAAGAAGAGCCTCAGTCTGCTGTCTCAGCTGAATCCACACCAGCTCTCTCACACCGGAGAGAGAAACCATACCAATTTGACCTGTGTGAGAAAAGCTTTCCAGTCCTGATACCTGGTAAAACAACAGTAAACTCGCTCTTAAGAAGAAGAAGAATGACTGAGAGATTAATATTTCATTTGAAAATTCTTCTTTTTATTGCCCTTTAAAATGTCAAATAATGAAATACTTTGTAATTTTGTCCATTTATTCATAGATTAACAAATGAATTTGTAAACACATTTATTAAAGCTGCAGTATGCGATATTGGTGCAAATATGATTTAAAAAAGTTATTTTTAGAAAGCGGCCGCTATATCGTGACAGTAGTACATGAAACAGGTAACCTGAAAAAAAAAATGTTCCTCTGTGTCCTACTGTGTCCTCCGGTGCTCCTAACGGCATCTGAAGGATTTCACTTACCGGAGGAAAACAAGGTCCGCTGCCAGCTGCCGTCTATGAGAGCCGGCTGTCAATCACTCGCGAACTCCGACCAAACGGTCAAACTAGGCAGCGCTGATCAAATATGAATCAATATTCTGTTACTGTAATGCCTATTTCTCACCTCAAATGTTTTCAGAATCATCTTGTAGTTTACTGTTTAGCTGTAAAATGAGAAAGTTTGTGACACATTGTAAAATCTGTTGAAGGAAGCCAAGTTCTGGTCACATGACCGGAGCACAGCCAATAGGAACGCTCTCTCTCTCTGAAATGACCTGTGATTGGTCAAAATCTGCTGTCACGGGCTAGATTTTTCTAAAGCCAGAAAACAGAGACATGAGGAGGAGCAGAAGTCTAGTTTTCTCTCTCAGAACACCTGAATTACAATATGCTGAAAGGTTATTATGGAGTTTTTGCCAAATTATGCCAAAAAATTGTTGCCTACTGCCACTTTAATATTTTGTTTTATTTAGAAGGTGGAGGTCGGAGTTTAAACCACTAGGTGGCGGTAATGCAACATTTTGAATGCCTACCACTTTAAATACCAGTGAAGAAGAAGAAGAAGAAGAAGAAGAAGAAGTTCACTGGCCGAGGGGCTACAGTTAGTGAACAACAGCACAAAAACTGAACAACGCAGTGATATTAAGGACACGGCATTATGGTTATAGTTATAGCTAGCATTATTGTACCTCGGCACAGTTAAAAAAAGGCTACATCTGCCTTAATTAATCACTAATGAAGCACCTGGGGAGCATGCTACACCCGAATCGAACACACCGACGTCACCAACAGGTGAGCGCTGCGGCTAAGCTGAGTAGCATTGTGTTGTTGATGCATCTCCTGTCTGCCTTGGTGATGTTTTATTCTGCTGTATGCTACTTTTTATTCATTATGGGCTGTTTTTGTTAAATAGTCTTGAGTTTGTCTCTTTTCTGGTTAATTCTTGTGAGGCTAAACTGAAGAAGGCTGTTGCTTGTTTATAATTGATAATAAGCTCAGGCTACAGAGTGCTGTCTTCTAGTAAAGGATTTCCTGTTGGTCATGAGGGCTCTCTGTATGGGTTGCCATTTATTGCATTTTATTTTGTAGCCTGAAGGTTTTCTTTATATAGCCTCTTACTATACAGACATGACAGTATCCATCTTCTCATATAGGCTAATTCTTGGCTAAATGTTAAACCTTTTCAATTGAATAGGCTTTATTGGTGTGACATTTTACATGTTTTGCTAAAGTAGTACAACTTTGTTAAGCAGTATTACAACTTTTTCTTGTAGAACTTCCTAAAAATGACAACTTATTGTTGAAATATTTAGACGTTATTCTCGAAATCTCCATATTTTTTTCTCCAAACAGTGGCCCTAATACTCCCTCATACTGTAAGTAAAATGTTATCATCAAAGAGGATATTTTGGTTACAGCTACCTAAATGTCTTTACCTTAATAAATTTCCATCATTTTCGTAAAAACCTCAATTTCTGTGTGTGTGCAGTCCTAAAACCTGGAGCAGGAATTGATCGCATGAACACGCAAAACCGTGTGTCACAAAAGATTACAATTTTAATCACCGTTATAAATCATTCTATAAATACATGGTTGTCATATCATTGAGAACTTATTTTAAATAGCAATAGATAAAACACAAGCAGTCGGGCGGTTGGTCGCGGGGGTCAAAGGTGAGGAAAAACAACAACGCAACAGTCTTCTGGGTTTGGAGGAGACAGAAACTGTTAGTGGAAGTAGCTGAGAATGTGTGTGTGAAGTTTGGTTTCTTTGCCGCTGGTCTTCAATAAGATCCTTCTACTATCACCGCTCTGAAAGACAAAATGAGAACGGCTTAGAGGAAAAAAATCTCCCCACAGTACGGTGTTTGTAAGCAAATAAGTGAGACCTACTCTCAACTTTCTTCTTTAGTGGCGTCAGAGCTGCTTTGGCCTGTAAAGCAAACAGAGACAAAGTTACCAAAACATATCTGTAACCATGAAACATTTAACTTGTTTATTTGTCAGAATGTAGTTTGTAGTGTAGTTGTGACATTGAGGAATTTATTCACCTTCATTTAGTTTGATGTCAACACTGAAATTACATTGAAGTGCAACAACTGAGACATTTGGGAGCTGAAGAAAAGTAGCTGCTCCTTTTTTACCTTCTTGATAGCATTCCAGTCTTCAAGGATGTCGATGTCTCTCAACATGTAGACGATGAAAGGCCCTGCGTGACAGAGAGGGAGGAGGCAAATCAACTTAAAGATGCTGTTTGTGTCAGAATAGAAAGGTAAAAGGAGGATGATGAGGTAGGCAGATGACAAATTTTACCTGAAACCAGAGCTACTTTCTTTTTCCTCTCCGACCGACCCAGCAGGTTCTTTCTTTTACACTTCTTGCCCTTCACCTCATCGCTCCACTCTGGAAAGAGAAAATATAGCATTTATTACATAACTCGTCTCTCTGTTTAGATTTATTTTTTCTGACACGATAAGTCTTCAGAGTGTAGTGATTATCTAGTAACTTTGCTTAAACACAGTTTGTTTTCACTAAGAAATTAGCAGGATTTTGTCCAAACATTAATAACGGCAGCAAAAGTACAGTAGATAGATTTTGTTCCCTGAATCAACCAGACTAATAATGATGATGATATTTTGGCTGTACCTCCGGTGAGGTCTGTATTCTGTCTGTCCTCCTCCAGTCGTCTTATCTTCTCCAGCAGTTCAGTCTTCATGGCATCCAACAGCAACGTCCGCTCGCTCTGTAACACACATAAATACATACACAGTTTTAGGTTTGTAGTCATTTTGTTCAATAGCATTAGCTGAATTGTCCCTATGCAGTATATCGGTCTGTTCTCCTTACCCATTCGTAGCTATACCTTCATATGTAGCCCATGAAATCAACGATTTTGAGCGGAAATTGACACGTGTTGCTGGACATTTTGTCACGTGTTGCCGGACATTTGCACAAAAAATGATGAATAACTTATCGTTGTATGAGGATACGTTGAGTATATAGTGTCAGTGTGTGTATTACCTCCTGGTGCTGCTTTGCTCCTTGTTGTTCACACTCGTACTTGTGTCTGATCACCTGTAGACACAGCTCTCTGTACACTCCTGTAGTTAAAGACAGAGTTTGGCTACTTTTAGACTTTTTGTGTTCTTGGTTACTTTAGACAGAAACAGACAGAGACACCATACATCTTATTAATATAATACAGCTCATTTCACTTTCATGTTTTCGGGGTAACTGCATGCAAGTCTTTTAAAAAACATTTATGATGCTAGCTGTAATATAAAACCCACTCACTAATCCCAGCAAAGATTTCTTGCTGCCGAACATTTCCAATTGAACACAGCTAAAGAAACTATAAATGGGCAGAAAAGGAAACATTACAACAAGACATTGTTATATGTGTAGAAATAAGAAATTCCCTTAGAGCTGCCTTATATCGCATTTGGAATTCATTAAATCATATTTTAGGTCACAACCACCCTCCAGTCTGTAGATTATATTGAGCACAGTCCTTCCCTTCAACCTGCCAGAGAGATTAATGTTTGTTAAACAGCCCCAACTAGTGGTCAGGTGTTGTATCATGCTGCTTTAGACTTAAGGAAATACACATCGACACCCTACAAAATATGCAAGGTCAAATTATGTCTCCTGGAAAAGATATCATTACACTCGAAGGCCAAACACACGACACATATCGGCCGTAAATAACAAATTTATCACAAAAGCAGATATAAGTACAATTATTTAAAAGTTTGTGCCACTCATTGGAAAAACACACAAACAGTCCAGTATTTTACAGAAACACTATGATTCAATAATAAGCCTCCTTATATGTCTTGTTTGAAGAGGGACTTGTGTTTCTGTGTGTGGCATTTTATTGTCACAAATAGCGCATCTTGCTGTATTTTTATTATCAGCAGGTGACAAGTAGCACCACTGCATGCTACGTCTCCTTTCTGCCGTTCTCTCACATGTTTGATGTGGAAGTGTGCGACTATGCGCCGCTGTGCGCTAGGTTCTGATGTCACATGGTTTCCACAGTCAGGTGACACGGGCCAGCTAAATATGTCGGGGCTGTTTTGGCACAAACATGATACAAAAGTAGTGAAAATGTTTGGAAGTTATGCAGCCACCCACGTTTGTATTTATATAATTTTATTATCGATAAAGTAATCGATGCCAAATGAGCAGCTTGTGAGTTTCGAAGTAACGCTACTTACCAGCCACTTGTGTTCGTATCTGCATGCTGTCCTGTAGTGCAACCAGTGGTTCTCTGTATTCTCCCGCCTTCCCCGTCAGCACCTCGTCCAGCTTCACTTTCACCTGGTTCTGCCGCTCGCGAAACAACCTGCGACCACACGGTGAAGTCAGTCTTTCCTTCTTTACGACTGAGATTATCTCAAATCACACCAGAGAGACACACCGTCATGTTTCTTCCTCCTCCTCCTGTTTCAACTCACTTCTCTTTCAGCTCCTGAAATTGTTTTTCCAAATCCAACATCTCGTCTAGACACTCTCCTCTCCTCCGCTCACAGTCTTCATCATCCATCTCTTCACAGAGGAGACAGAAACAGTGAAAAACATTGCATTCGATCGGGCAACAATTCAGCAGAGCGTTCGGATTTTTACCTGAACTCTCCTCTTCCTCCTCCTCTTCCTCATCTTCACTATCCTCCAAGTCGCTGTCCCTCTCCTCCGTGCTCTCCTCCATGGTCTCCTCTCCTCCTCCTCCGCCTCCTCTTTCATCCTCCCTGGGTTGCTCCACCTCTCCGTTGGCCTCGGGGAGTTGGGATTCTCCTTCTGCCTCCATCTCCTCCTCCGGCTCCCTCACAGGGGGTTGGGCTGGCATGGCTGGCTGAGAAACATGCAGACACACACACACACAGACTATACCACAATTTGTAAAGGTTTAAAAGTCGACCACATAGTGTCTGTCATTCTCTTGTTGAGCCATAACAAAGACTACAGAAAGCAGACAAAGGGATAAATCACACTACTCTGTGGTTTTATTGTGAATTGTAGCTTACTGTGTAAATAGACAATAATTTAAATAGAATAACACAATGGAAGTTCTTATAATACATCCATGTATAACACTGGGAAGCTACCGTATGGCTTCCGTATCTCGGTCAAGCCAGCTATAAAAAACACAGCACAGGACCGGAAGTTACTCGAATTCGCTCGTCGAAAAAAAAAAAAAATTATAGTTTAAAATAATATATCTCACACTGGGTGAGTTGGGAACACTTTATGGAAAAAAATAATAAAAAAATAGAAAAACAAATTGTTTATTTCCTCCAAACGTTTTGCTATATGTAATTAATACGACTTTTATTTTGTTACCTTACCGGATGTCTTGTGTCAATTAAGCTTACCTTGACCACTGGTAGCTTCCGTGATGTCATACAGTAAAAAAGGGTAAAACGCAATGAACTCGACGGCGGTATTTAGAGTCAAATAATGACCCCGAACTGAGCTTGAAGCTTGTTATACTGCCAAGCTGTTAACTCACAACCCTTCAAGGTATTAACAGAGACTCAAATGTTGCATTTTCATGTCATATTAGAGGCAAATAAAACCCACAGTGAAGTCAAGTGCAACACAAGCTAACAATTGAAACCACACAGCGAGAGAATGCACATCCCAGTGTCGGGCTATTCAAGGTAATTTATTGGCAGGTATTTTGACAGTATAAGCGTTTGATAGTAAGCAATAAAATCTGCAATTAAGTAGGTTGAAGCATCCCTAGAGTAGCTTTCAGACGGACCCTATCCGGATTAACAAGTAACGTTATCCGCTGGCGATGCTTGTAAACACATAACCTTCCCTTCACCTGAGCACGAGACAGCGACTTGAGGCTCACCTGCTCACCTTCTCCCCTCTGCTCCGCTGCACAAAGTTAAAGTATCATTTTCTATATTCCCATTTAAAAAAAAAAAAAAAAAGTACTTCCTCTTCACTTCGGTCTTCAGTTCGACACTTTTTTGCCGGACTCTACAAACCCCGTAGATTAAACCAATCAGCGTCGAGCCGTGATGTCGGAGTGACCAATAGGAGCGTCCATCCCCAAACGTGTCTCGTCCAATCAGAATGCTAAAGCCGGTTTAGTAGACCAATCACAAGCTAGTTCGGTGCTGTAAACCATCAGAATTAGCCAATAGGCTGGACCATATTAAAAATACCGCGCATCTCCCTTTTTTCATTCATAATACAATACAATACAATACAATAAAATACAATACAATACAATATAATATAATATAATAACTTCCCTCAGCTGTCAAAGAAATGTGCAATATTAACATATCCACAACATTCTAACATGTGCAATATATTTATTAACCCATCCTGATTTATTGCTGTGACATCATCTGTTCTTTATGACCTAAGTGTTCTTTTTTATTTTTATTATTATTTATTCCAGATGTTTTTACGTGTTTTTTTTAATTTATTTTTTATTCTTGATTTTATCGCAAATGCACCTTCAGTTGTAGCACCCCTAAATTTCGTTGTATAGGAGACTGTGCAATGACAATAAAGGCTATTCTATTCTATTCTATTCTATTCTATTCTATTCTATTCTATTCTATTCTATTCTATGCTATATAATATAATATAATATAATATAATATAATAAAATATAATATAATATATAATGATGCTGGTCCAGACCTCTCAGGTGAGATTACGCATGCCTACAATAAATAAAATGATTACAGGCTTCAATAACTAATAATCATAAAAATGAGCTTGCATCATTGTTCTATACCAATTACTCTCACTATTTCTATATTTATCAATATTAGTATTATATTACAATGTTTGTTGTATATGTACACTTAAAAAAAAATGGAAATACTTTTTTTAGTACATGCTGCTCACTACATCGTGCTGTGAACATGTTCATCCCTTGAACATGTACAGTGTCAATGTCTCCAAATAAAAATAAAATATTTAAAAAAAATAAATATAAAATAAAAATAAATACAAAACAGTAAGATCAAAACAAAAACTATACACCTTTTTAATCCAAACATCAACACAAGGATACAACTCTGTCCTTTAACTCCTCCTGAGAAGATAGGAGTCATGAGCATAATGTGATGCAGACATTATGCTACTGGTGTCAAGCATCATTCTTACTTGGGTTTACATTAACTACCCTGAGATTAGAACAGAACATAATTCACAGACCCACTGTTGCTTCACACCAGGGTATAAATGCATACTGCAATTAACCACAAGATGGCACCAAAGTAATACAAAATATCTAGAGAGCAAATGATAATGGTGGAATTCATGTCATTTGGACAAGCCTTCTTCATGGCAGACATTTTGGCATGTCATTGCAGGAAAACTACAGGTGGAACTAATAATATGAATCATGTCTACTGCTTTCCATTTCCTCATATTGTGTATGCTGGTCACTGACTTACAGGGACAGAGCCAATGTTATTAATTACATCTGTGATTTAAAATGTCTTCCATGAAAAAGCTCTAGAAAGAAGGGTTGTTTAAAAGGGATGCTTTGTTGAACTAATTACAAGCTTATATACTGTTGTATAGTCATCTGTAAGGCTTCTGCAGCAGAGAACTGACCCAATAAAACAAAGACAAACAAGTCCATTTTACATGTTTTTATTAAAGTTGCATAAAAGTGTAACAAAATTGGGCAAAAACAAGACCTGTTGTTGATATTGCTACATTTGTTTGTTGGTTTGATCTAATCATTGTCCAAAAAACACCTCCGCTCCTTCAGTCCGCATGGTTTAGCTCTTGTATTTAGCCTCAATGATGATAATCAGTATATATATCATTTTTTGCAATTTTCCCCAACAGTAAAAAAACAGACTTCTCAATAACAGTCTAAGAAGGTATAATCCAAACCCGGATTTAGAAATGAAAATCCACTCAAATTCACCTACTGATTGAGCTTGCCTGGTACAATCCGATGTCCCCAAAAAATTTGGAAACCCTGCTAGGAAGGCAACAGCAATCGCACCAAAAGTGTATCTGAATGGATTTTTTGTTCAACTATGTTAATCCAAGGGCTGGCATCAAGAAGTGTCATGATCACAATAAAAACAGACCAGTATTCAAATGGTAAATGTAAAGAACATTGTTTCATCTAAACAAAATCACTGTATCAAGGCCTAAGTATTAAACACTCACTTCTAAAAAAAACCAGACAGAATCTCATTTTGTTTTTCCAAAAAAAAAAAAAGGAGCAACAGAAGATCTAAGATTGATCCACGTGCCGCAGTTCTGCTCGGTAACGCACGTGTTTAGCAGTTTGCGTTACCTTTTTAAAAATGAATGTCTTCCCGTTTATTTGGTTTGTGTAACATAAATAATACCTAAGGCAACATCTGTTTTTTTTAAAAAAAAAGGAAAGGAAACTGAAGAAAGGATTAGGGGAAGGGTGGACAAAAGGATGGAGGAGAGAGGGGATGCCAGGGAGAAATGACAGAGCAGCAAGATAAAAATGAGCCAGTGTGTGTGTGTGTGTGTGTGTGTGTGTGTTGGCACTGAGAGAGAAAGAGACAGACAGCGGAGGTCTGGTGTCACCGCAGGTGTTCGCAATTGGTCGCAGGAATCACAGCAAATGCTTCTCCGATTGGCCGACGGGCTTCTGCCTCTGATCTGATTGGCTCGGGATGAGAAACAGATGGCTTATTCTCGGAGATGATTGGCAGTTTGCAGCGGGGGGGAACGCGCAGATCTTGTGACAGCTATGGACCCGTCTCTGAATCCCTTTCTCTCTCAGCACTTTGGGTGTGTGTGTGTGTGTGTGTGTGTGCACATCTGTGTGAGAGGCAGCTGTGTTTACTAATGCATTTCCGTTTTCTCCGCCCCGAGGGTGGCCCGTGTGTGTGTGTGAGTGAGTGAGAGAAAGAAGAAAAGGAAGGGGTGAATGCATTCAGACAGCTTCGATGTAAAACAGCGGCCTCCGTCCCTCCCATTCAGACTTCTCGCACCAACACGGAGACATTTTCAGAGTTCCCATGTGTGAGTGACTGCTCCGAACTGACGAACAATGTGGTGGACTGAATATTTTCTAGCGTTAAAGGAGAGAAGTGAGAAAGAGACACAGAGAGGGAGGGATGGAACAAAAAAAAACAAAAAACAAGGCAGCTTTGTTTTGGGTCCCCCTGTCGGACTGTCAGTGTGTGTGTGACAAAATGCATCCAGAAAAAAAACAGGAACCAGTCCTATACTAAAAAAATCTAAATTTGTCGTACAGAACAGCAGAATATACAGGCCAGAAAAAAACACTCCTATTATGAAAGTTGCTGTACATTATGTAGCAACATACCCACGTAGCATTTAGCAACACACAGACGTACATAATGCAGGTGCAGGCTGGACAGCAGCGGCTTCTAAAGAGCCTCTCTTACGACTGCACTGCGCATTTGAGGAAAGAAAAACACTTTTTCCCCCCAAGAATTTTCTATTCAAGCACACCCGACCTAAGAGAACCTACTTCTACTCTAACCTCAAAGGAAGATTTTAAGTCTAAAATGAGTTGGACCCTATGACCACCACAGCCAGCCAGTGACTTTTTTAAGGTTCAACCACTATTTCCGGGGATCAAATGTCCCTTTTTGTCAGACTAAAGATATACCACATTATTCTTCGTGGTCAGAGGTTCAGATTTTCTCCCCAAAATGACATAGTGCAGATTTTTCAACAGATCCACACACAAAAAAAGACAGTCTTTAAATGCACCACTGTAGCAAAATGCCTCTGATTAAGGGGGGAATTATCTGTAAAGACTGTACTAACCCCCGTCAAAAAATTAAAAAGTCAAGTGAATATCCCCGTGCCCTCAAACTGAACTAGAAAGTATCAAAAGAATCATAATTGGTAGCTGGATCATTTAAACCCTTTACAAATAACAGAATCTCATTGGTGGAGACATAATGATTAAGCCCTGCTTCAAGCTGATTGGCCGTTTCCGCCTTCGTCGTTCACCCTTCCACTCTTTTCTTGGCTGTTGCAGGCTCCTCTTCCCACTCTCTCAGTAATTATGGGACTCATCTCGTCTCTGCTCCTCTTCTTCTCCTCCTCCTCAGACAGATGGAGGGTGGTGTGAGGGAGGGAGGGAGGGTGGGAGGAAGAAGAGCTGGGTGAGGAAGAGGAGTAAAGCCAAACAAAGGGTGAAGGAGGAGCAGGAGTGAGGAAGGAGAGCGCCTGGATTAAGACCAATGAATCGCTTGTTTGTTCTTTTCGCCTGCTTATTATTATGCATTCTTTACTTTTTCTTCTTCGCTGGTGTTTTTTTTAAGAAGGAAGTCGAACAACAAGGGAAGGGTGAAAAATAAAAAGCGATTTATGTGGCCGGATCCAGGCAAGGAAGGGGTTTAGAGCGGAGGGTGTAACGAAAAGAGGAAACAAGGTTTAGTCAAAGTGTTTCATGACATCCAAATAAAAAAAGAGGGAAAGCACGTTAGGAGGAGGAGAGGTGAGGGCTGAGGTGGAGGGGAGGATGTGGGGGGGAGGAGGAGGAGGAGGAGGGACGCCATCATTTCTTCTGAGGCGTGGAGAGCTTCTGCATCCCTCGGATCTTGTCGAGCAGCTCTGAGACGAAGACCTACAGGGAGACAGGAGGGACAAAACACATCAGGGGGATTCAAAGTGTAAAGTGTCAGGGGATGGGAGGATGGAAGAGAGGAAGGAAGAAAGATAAAAATCTTACCTCAGTAGGTTTAAAACACTCAACCAGTAAGTCCTGTAAAACAATAACAGGCAGTTTTAACATATATCTTGTCTTTTGTGTGTCCTTGCATGCTTTGTCAAAAACGTGTATATTGGTATCCTACCTTGACCCTGGCTCCCCGTTCTACGTCACTGGGCATATCCAGCAGCTCATCCACATCTATCTCAAGCTCTGGGATGGCCTCCTCCTGTAACACGTGGAACAAGAGAAGAAGAGAGGAGAGCACATTAAGAGACACAATTCCAAGTGTACTTACAAAAAAAAAGTAAAAAATTTGAGCCAGTCTCTTTTCATGGACCCGTGGGCTAAGAATAGAAAGCATGATGAGGGTTTCTTTCCCTGTGTTTATGTTATGTGGTTGTCTGAAAATAGAGCAGCGCAGGCCATTTCTGTGTGACGTGGTGCAGTGACTGATGAATGTCCATGTGTGAACACTAGAGGGCGGTGTCCCTCCATCACCTCACGTGTTGTACATGACAGAGAAAAGAGAGTAGAGACAAAAGAAACATGCAAGTAGATGGAGAGTTTCAGATTATATTATTCTAGGATGCAAAACAGAAAATGAAAATGCTTGTTCTGCATATAGAAAGCAAACTTCACTTTTCATAAGCCACCAGTGTTCACAATAAAAATGAATGTTTGGCGAGGTAAAGCGGCTGTGGACGGGAGCAGCAGAAAAACGCATTTTAGCCACCTAAAAAAATCATTATCAGTTTAAGTGTACGCTATATTAAGAATATTTTCACCACTTAACTTGCCATCAGACAGCCCTTTCCTACGGGGAACTGAAGCCGTTATATCGCTGTCTTATATATAACCAGACTGCATTCACAAAAACAGTCATTTTACCTCGTGGAACACGGGAGTTGCTGGTCTATGTGATCTGAACTAATGTGGCGTCCACAGCAGTACATTGCTTAGCTTCCGTGCCTGTACTCCTGTCTGCTTCCCCGAACTGGGGACGTAAGGACGTATATATATATATATATATATATATATATATATATATATATATATATATATGTATTGTATATGTAACAGCGTCATCATGCACAAACCTACGTCAGGTCATGCGGGAAAAAGTTTTTAGAAGGGCTTAAATTCTCCTCTGACAAAATCTTTACTTGCTTTAAATTCAAAACTACCTATAGGTTATTATTGATGCTACCCATATTAGGAATTGAAATACTTTTGCTTATCAAAAAATGCAACAAATGAAAATGCGCGCTTTTAATTTCAGCAAAGCAATTAGCGCCCGATGCTGATAAGTAATATGAAGGTTAAGAGCACCCTTGCCTCTAGCGTAGAGATATTTAGCTTATTTGAACAAATTAAAACTGAGTTCGCTGCGAGTTCATCTTTGTCTCTTTCTCGCCACGCCTCCTCCCTTAGGCCAATCAATCCCTTTATTCTGATTAATCTGTCGCTCTGTAAAAAGTGCTTTAATAGTCTCCCTCTCTTTCTCTGTTTCTCCATCTGTCTCACTCAAGCACACTAGCTCAGTGTGTGCTATCAAAGCGGTTCACCACTGGCAGCAACACACACACACACACTCTCGTACACTCGTTTCCCCCTCTTTTGCAGCTCAATTGCCACCCTATATTCATGTCATTCTCTAGGAATCTCTCCCTCGCTCTCGTCCTCCCCCTCGGTTAGAGTTGCCCACACCAGCTGTCTCTGCACCTGCCCGACTGCCCCCTACTTCACCACACACACACACACACACACACACACACACACTAACACACACACACACACACACACACACACACACACACACACACACACTCAAACACTCACAAACGCACAGACAGGCAGGCACTGCATGCTGTGAGTGCACATTCGTGTGCCACATTATGGTACTTTTTTTTCCCCAAGACCTCAACATCACACACATCCTTTCTGTTACACACACCTAACACACACACACACACCACACACACACACACACACACACACACACACACACGTGGTTTAAAGAATTATAAAAATGAGCATTAATAAGTCTGAGCTGGATGAAGAGTGTGTGTGTGTGTGTGTGTGTGTGTGTGTGTGTGTGTGTGTGTGTGTGTTTGTGAAGGGTGGGGTGTGAGGATTTAGTTCTGAGCAGGTCAGCCTGCGTGTGTGAGATAGAGACTGGAGGTGACAGACAGACTTACTGTCAGCAGTGTATAAAACACACACACACACACACACACACACACACACACACACACACGGACACACAAGCAAGTTGACTTTACAGACATGCTGTAAGCGGCAACGCAGACAAAAATTTGCAAAAATACTGTCACACACTCACAGAGACACATAAGCTGGTATTCTTAAGGAATTTCAAAGTTTAAGCTCCGAAAGACGGACACAAAGGTGCGCACGTGCTTACTTTGCAGGCATACTGACGTTATTAACACACACACACACACACACACTCACGGGCTGTGAAGTCTGACACAAAGACTGATCTGCACAACATGTGGGCTCCATGTGCTGCTGCTGCTACATGCAGTAAAAAAAGCTAACAGTAAATGTGAGAAAAGCGAGACGACAAAGGAAACAAAAACAGAAACCCAGTTCTTTACTGCAACTTCTGCTCAGATAAAAGAGAAAATAGACATTATTTTTTTAACATCCAACCAATTCATTTGTTATATTAACAGCATTTCTACTTTGCATTAGGGCTGCACAATTAATCGAATATTAATCGCAATCACGATTTTGGCTTCAAACTAATCGTGATTATCATTTTGGCCATAATCCTGCAGCCCTACTTTGTATCTCTGTGGCGTACTCACAAGGTAAATGTAACTGCTGTTCCTGAAAAGCGTAAGCGATATACTTCCATTTAATACAGCTTACTTGTAAATGATTTGAGAGACAGACTGTTAAATCTGCTGGGGCTGGGGGGGGGGAACGCCAAGAGGAAGGAAGGTAAGAGGTTAAGGAGCACATCGAGAAGAGGGAGCAGCTGAGAGGGGGAGAGGAGAGAGAGGGAGAGAGAGGGAGAGAGGGGCGGGAGGGATGTTGAAAAAGGCCGGAAGACAGGCTTCAGAGAGGAGACACAAAGAAAGCAGGGAATCACGAGGGAGGATTTCCAAAACAATCCTCCAGACTGACTTACTGAACTAGTCTGGAGTCTGGAGGGCTTTTTACTGTTGGCTGCAGACGCGATCTGGACTAGAAGGTGCCTTCAAGATATTGGCACACACTGCAGGATTGTAAACAAAGCGGTGCAGCGTGGAGCTAGTCAAAGAGGAAAATCTGATTTACCCTGAACCAGGAATCTTTTCAGTACGTCCACAAGTCTGATTGTATAGAAGTCTATGAGAAAATGAGCCTACTTCTCACTTGATTTATTACCTCAGTAAACATTGTAAACATGAGTTTATGGTCTCAATCGCTAGTTTCAAGTCTTCTTCAATACAGCATGATGTTCATTTAGTAAATTATGGTCCCATTTTTAGTCAAATAGACCATAAAGCAGGGGATGCTTTAGGGCGTGGCTACCTTGTGATTGACAGGTCGCTACCACGGCGACCAGAGTCCGGTCTGGGTGTTGTCCGTGTTTTCGTCTTGCAACTTTAACCCTTTCACAATGTGTTTTCATGTTCATGAAAGTTAATTGTAACATTTTGGTCACCTAAAAATGTCTTCTTCAGCATTAGATTGTACTTAGCTCCACCCTCTGGTGTCACTTCTGGTTGCAAAAAAAACAAGATGGCGACGGCCAAAATGCCGAACTCGAGGCTTCAAAACAGAAGTCCACAAACCAATGGGTGACGTCACAGTGACTACATCCACTACAGTCTGTGGTTGAATCACATGTTTTCTGATCTAGGCAGCCCACAAAAAAAAGACTGGGTTGTCTTATTTCACAGTTTGTGGGTTGACGTCAGTGTCACGCTCACGTCACGACAGCATTGATACGACACTGAAGCGTCTGTCTATAGCGGTTCCGCCTTGTCCGCAAATTTCAAACGTCGAGCAGCAAAAGAGCAGCCAAACTTCCTGTGGAGTTTGCTGTTTTCCTGTGATATGTGCGAGTATTCCTGATCTACTTTTCCATCAAAACTGATGCATATGATGTATTTGCAACAGGTTACAGGTTACTTTCTCTGAGCACCGATCAAGGCCTGCACTAATTATTTTGACTGCCAGATGGCGATCTCACACTAAACAATGAATGTTTTCCCGCTGCTGATTTGAAAAAAACTTTATTAGTATACCACTTTTCAAAAACGGAATCAATAAACAGCAATAAATGAGAAAACATGCCACTTGAAGCAATACAGTCAAAGCTCAGATAATGACAAAATAAAGATAATATGATAAAAGTTTGATAATTAAAATGACAAAATAATGATAAAACTCTTAAGTACGTAGTAAATTGTAATACCGTAGTAGTGATTATTGGCCATCAACCTCGCGTTTACGCGCGTATTATCGCAAAAAATAGGCTTCAGTTCGCGGTTACACCCGTGAGACGCAGCTGAGACGCGAGCCTGCACGTATGCGGTGTAGACAGCTGCATAGATTAACATGAGATGATCTGATTGATACGCGTCCGCTTGCGGTCTAGACACAGTCTTAGCCTTCATTGTAATATTTGTACATTATTCCTGATGTTTCTATTCCAGATGTGTGACTTCATTGTGTGTATCTCCCCTCGCTGTAAATCACTTTTCACGGTTTCATCTCGAGTCATATTAAGTAACTCCCCTCGTGGTTCTGGTAATGTTGCATGCCCTTTTCAGTCCGAACCACCAGCATCATCTGAGAAACAAACCGCTACTATAAATTATGGTCTTTAAATTTAATTATACTCTTCCTGACAAGCTTGCGAATATGATTCACACAGGCCGAGATAGGGAGAGAGCAGCAGACAGACGCGCTGTCTGTCTGGAGGCCAGCCTGCAGAACAGAGCGGAATGAGATGTGACAGTATGAGAGCGTATTTGCGTGTGGATGTGTAGGTCATACTACTATTCCTCTCGCGGGGGGGGGAGCGGCTGTGTACAGCGACTGCAGGCTTGGACAGATCAAATGCAAGATACAGCTCCCTCACAGGAAAAAACATCAGCTACAAACACAAGTAGGTCAGCACCCTCGTATTACAACGAAAAGGCCCCATCATGGCTACTGTAAGCATCTCTGGGAAAGGAAGTGATGAGAGAGAGCAATGAAGCAAAGTCAGAGCTTTCTCCAGGGGAGTTTGGTCAGAGACTGGATTGAGTTAAAAACAACATCATGTGTCAACTGCTTTTATTTTAGACTGACTTGATTTCACAGCACTCTCACTGTGATTTACTTGTGAGATACACATCATGCAGTTACACACAGTGAAAGATGAACTATTCAGATATAGAAAGAAAAACAAGACTTGGTCAAAACCGAGTATATGTCTGGACCGTGTGTGGTCACTCTGTGAATTTTGGGCTAAATTGTTGTACAAATAGTCAGTAATCATGTTTATAATGCTAAACCAGTGGTACATGTCCACCAGGTCCGATGAGGACACTGGGGGACGCGCTGCTCCACTCAACCAAAGATCGTACTGTATATTGCCAAGAAGTGAAAGTCAATTGTTCGTTCCATTGCAACATCAGCGCCCAGCAGCAGAGCTACGCTTCCCCCATTTTGCACTGAAAGCGACTACCAGACGCCAGTAAAACGTCAACATATAAAGTGCCGTACAAAAGTAAAACAAAATTATTTCTATTCAATTGTCATATTCTATCAAAATGGCCTGTGTTAAACAATAAAATACTATAAATATGAGTGTTTTCAGCCCTCTGCGCTCCAGCCAAAAAAGGGATGTGAGTGTAAAATCAGAGAAACAGCCACTACACAAATGCAGATAGGACCATGTAACTATCAGCACAATGAGCACATACTGTATAGACACACGGCTAATGAAAAGACAGTGAGGGTCCATATCGAGTGTAATAAGGTGTATAAAAGCTTCATGTGTAAGTAGGTCACAGAGGCCACCTACGAGGATTTCACAGCATGTCCTCCAGTGATAACACACCACATAGCTGATTCCTGTGATAGGATCTGTGTAAACTGTGTAGGGCCAGAGAGAGAGACCATGTAGAGGAAAGTAATTCAAATGTAAAGAACTACAGAGAGGCTTATACCAAAAGCTGTGTAACGGGTGACAAATAGGCACTTTTGCTTTCCTACTGCCGCAGTAACAATCAAGGATAAAAATAGTCCGACTTCAGGATGGCCGATCGCCCGTTTCTGCTACAAAGACAACAACAATGTTTTGGCCGGGTACAATGCAGGGATGAAGAGGGAGGGGGGGGAAGAAGGAAGTTGGAGACAGAGGGAAGTGATGGCCGGAGCAGGCAGGATGGAGGAAGGAGTAGGAAAAGTAGGCCGCGTGGCGTTGAACAATGTCGCCGCTCACTGCAATTTCCATGTGTGTGTGCTTGTTTTGACTGAATCAACCAGACTCCTTTATACATTTACTCCTTCTTTTACGTTCTTAATTCTTTTTATCGAATAGTTGTGGAGAGAATAGATGCAGACGGGAGGTTGACGTGATTGTTGGAACAGTGTAAAAACTAACGAAGACGGTTTTGATGAGTTTTATTTTGTTTCTGTCGAGTTTGAATGAGGTGTGTTTTACGATAATCAGCAAGGTAAAATTACTGTCTCTGCCAATGGAGTCTGGTGGCTTTGTGGAGAGCATATAATGGTTGTTTCTTTTCACATCTAACTCAGTGAATTAAGGGTTTATTTCAACGAAACCAGAGTTGGTGATTGTTTGAACAGTGGAAAGACTAACCAAGACAGTTTTGATGAGTTTTGTTTTGTTTGTCGAGTTTGAATGAAGTATGTTTTATGACTATCAGCGAGGTTAAATGACTGTTTCTGTCAACGGAGTCTGGTGGCTGTGAGGAGAGCATATAAATTGTATGTTTGTACTTTAATAAATTATAATCCCTGTTGATTTTATTTATTATATATTCACTTCAACGCGTGTCACATAGCATTTCACCAAAACAGGGCGAAAATTAGTGTGTCCACCCGGGTCACATGTTTCCATCACTGCCGATCGGAGCTGGAGCCGATAACCCTCGACTACTGCAGAGTAATTTTTGCCAGGATAAATGCTGATTGTAAACTTTCCCACTAAAGACAAAAGCCAGATGTTAGTGGTTTTTTGTCCACTGGGAAAGGGACTTTACACTATGTGGCTTTCCTTTCCAATTCCATCTGTACTGTATTGAGGTCAGTCCAAGCAGGAAAGTGCTTTCGCTGAGTGTTTATACGTGTTTGCATTACAGAGTGGGTGAGTGAGTGTGTGTTAATGTGTGAGCTCCATTAAAACTATTACCCCGAGCTGGATGACTTGGCACTGTGACACAGGTACAGAATATGTGTGAACGCTGACAATGACAGGCTGCAGACACACAACCAACTCTGCAGGCAACGTGAGCACAGGCATAGCTGAGATCGTTCGGCTGATAGTGTGCGTTTCGGTTCTCACATGTTGACAGAACAAAGTCTCCGCGCAACAGCTCCACATCACTAACACCAATTTCTCAAGAAGGAAACCAAAGCATCTGGTTAGATTTTCTGCCTGTTTGAACTCAAAAAGCATGTTGATGGAGGAAACTGGATTTTGCTTTAATCATCTTTGTCTAATGGTCCAAATCAAAAGGCCTGAGCTATAAATCATTCAGCGCTTTGTCGATTACTAAAGCTCAGCTATTGTAATTAGTTGCGATTGTGAAAAAGGATTATTGGTGCGTCGCGGACAGAAAGAACATCAAGTCACCCGCCGCTGAGGTGTGCTGAAGGACAGGCAAAGGCGAGGCGGGGTGAGAGAAATCAGAGAAGAGGCGAGGACAGAGGTGGAACAACGGAAGCGAGGCTGAAGGCTGATGAAAACGCTCAGTTGAAAGATCAGAACATGTTAGTGAAATATTTAGATGTTGACAACATCCTGGTAAAACAAAGATGAACAAAAGAGAAGAGATAGTAGCAGAGCAGCTGACAATCATACACTAATATAATAATCTTGATTAACCCACAAAAAAAAACCGTATATTTCTCCATTGCTCAAGTTCAAGATAGTGGTGGCTTAAGGATGAAACGTGCCTCTGCAAAGATTCACATGATTATATTTGACAAAGGGTGCAGCGAAGGTTTTAAACTCACAGATGAGCAGATAAGCACAACTCCGAATTCACACGTCGTATCATGCATGTGCGGGCCTGTTTCATAAATTAACACTGATTGACTGAGCGAGAAATGATACGCAATAAAACTAGAGATGAGTCACACCAAAAATGGAACAAAAGCATCTTGTGATTTATTTGTAATTGCTCCAACTTCCTTTCCCCGAACTCAAAACGTAGTTCCTTAGAAAATTATGGAGAAGTTATGTGGGCCGATGATGTGCAAATACCTGCAGACGATACCCGTGCATGGTCATGGACATGCCAATATGAAATATGTTATTTAATAATAAGGCTGTCCTTGGCTCGACCCAAGAAATTCTTAGTCGGCTAACACTCATATGATTTTATCAACAGATCTGAGTTTCTCCTCAAACAATCACACAAAAGCCAATTTGAATCTTGTGTTTCCCAGAGATATGCTCATAAGTTTCTTAGAAATAAGTCATTCAGCATGAAAAAAGCATAAAAAACGACTAATCGACTCAATAAATCATTGTCGACTAAGACCAAAACGATCTATTAGTCAACTAATCAACTAAGCCCTACTTAATAATATGACTAAGTGGCCTATTTACAGAAGTTACCAAACCCCCTTCTTATCAAAATAACAACAAATATTTTAAATTGAAAGCTAAACAAGATGCCTGTAAGCCATCTCAAGCTGGTAACTCATGACATCCTTGTGACTGATCTGGTAATTTAGTCTATCTGATAAACGCACAAACACACACATAGGATAAGACCAGCATGGTAATAGTGGAAAAATACTGGGCTTGAACCAGCTTCCTGTCATGCTCTCCCCCCTCTGTCTCTTTATCTTAAGGTCTATTTTGATGCCCTTCCTGTCTGGTTGGCATTACTCTCTGCTCGCTCCGTGCTGCTCTCCTATAAATCACTCTCGCTGCGTCTGTAACAGGGCGATTCATAGCGTTCGGGCCACCTTGCTGCTGGCACTTATACGAGAACGAGAGAGAGAGAGAAACCATAAGAGCGAGAGAGAAACCATAAGAGCGAGGGAGTCACAGAGGGGTCAACGAGGGTGTAGGGATTAGGGATGCCTTGTGTCAGTCATCGCCTGCTGCTTTCCATCTTCTTTCGATCACTCGCACGATTGCTTATCAGGAATCTGCAGCTCTTTCAATAACAGACATTGTTGGCTTCCCTCTCTAACGCTTCTTTTCCTTCCTCCCTGTGTGTGACTCCCAGAAAATAAGACCACTTAAATAGATCTCTTCTCTATTCTTCTCTCATGCAAAGAAGGGGTTAAAACACCAGAGCGCCCAGCTACTTCCTGTCTGGACACGTGACTATGGGAGATAGCGGGGGGGGGGGGGGGGGGGGTAGAGCGATATCTGTGGGAAGTGGCTGGCTGAGTGTGTGTTTGAGAGAATGTGTGTGTGTTAACAGTTTAAGAGGGCAGAGTTGACTGTGTGTGCGTGTGTGTGTGTGTGCGCACAATTAATGTAAGTGGCTGCTGTAATGAATATGTGGCCTCACACACAGCCCTAAACCATAAACTACAACAATCCATAATCAATACGATGCAATGCACTTTATCCAGTCTGGAGTGTGCATGTAACATAACGTGTGTGTGTGTGTGTGTGTGTGTGTTATTGTGCACCTTTTGTTTGTTTGTGCGTGTGTGGCTGATCTTCATCTCTATTGCACGTCTAATCAGTTGAATGTACTTCCTCCCAGGAAGAATATGATGTCCTGTTTTGAATCATATGAAAAACAGAGAGAAAGAGCCGCAGGCAAAACGGTAGAGCTGAGCTAACCTCTTTACAGCCAGGATGGAGACGAGAAAATAGAACATAATTCTTTTATGAGAGTGAGGATTTAAATATCCAAGAATATCTGTGTCTCTACATGCACCTCTGTGGAAGTAGGGACACATGTAGCTCCTAAATTGTTCTATTAAAGCTCGGGTTGGTAATTTTGATAAACCGGCCCCAGTACACTAGAGTTTAAAAATTATCCGACTGAAAAACCCGGCCCAGTGTTGCCAACTCTTTTCCAATGAAAGTAGCTAGCAGCGCTAGCTCCAAAAGTCCCTAAATCTAGCGAGAAAGTCGGCAAGTTGGCAACAGACAGTCCAACCCTTCAGGTCTCCCCCCCAAAGCCACTCCCCCCAAAATTATTATTATATAGTGCTACAGGAATGAGTCCTAAAACCCTGAAATGAGTTAGCACTTTTAGCACTTCCTGGTTCCCTCATCTGGAAGTCAATGGGTTTTTTGAATGGGTTTTTAGTTAGATGCCTGAAATAAGGTCTGTGGTTAACACAAGCTGCAGCTACAGCGTTTGATCTATTGATTGCAGTCGGGATGTGATGAGAATTTCAACAAATGTAACAAAAAATGTTTGAAGATTACCAACCCTAGCTTTAAAAACCCTCAACACGTACAACACGTACCCCTCATCGAGCACATCCTACCAGAGCCTCCATATGTTTTGCCTCTGCAGCTCCTGTCAGCCTCCCTGCTATCTCACTACTGATAAAACAGCTCTGTCATGTGAAGTAAAAGGAACCAGAGCCTCCGGGGTCTGGTTGGTAGAGATGTGGGCATGCCATTGTGTCCCAGTTTGTGTGTGTGTGTGTGTGGGTTAGTTCAGACAGGAGAAAGCCAAACCAAACAAGCTCCAAGTACACAGAACGTATCTTTGTATGATGCCAGGAAACATTCATCACTATAATTAGGACGCAAGCACAGTAGTTTTGGCAGTTTTTACACTGTAATTAGGCAACAATAGCATATATATATACTGTATATATAGCATTAGTAGAGTCAAAAGACATACATAACAGAGTAAAGTGATATAGAGCTGAACCTAGAGCTACTGATAGACATGGATTGGCCCGCTTGCACCCAGACACACACACACACACACACAGATTGCTAAAAATCTATTTGGAGAGTTAAAATGTAGAGTTTCACCCAACCTTGACCCCCCCCCCACCCTCCAAAAGCTGCCCAAAGTCCTAGCTGCTGCCAGCACGGTTCAGTGATTCCCACATCAGCTTGTTTGGCCTGACTGAGCGGTTCAGTGGTTTGTGTGTTGACTGAACATGTCTGTGCTGCAGCAGACTCTCTGGGGGGGGGAAGCTCTCTGGCTGGTCCCTCAGGGTCACAACCAGCCTCGGGATGGTTTGTACTGGCAGCCGCGCGGTGCCACCAGGGGCTGGAGCTCTGCTGCTGTATCACGCTTACTAACTGCTACATGAGGGGCGACAGATTGTCACTGCTGCTGCTCAGTTTTCACCCAACAGTGAAGTCAAATTTAAAGCGAAAATCGGCAAAACTTTGATATTTAATCATTGTCCACGGGCTGTTTTGTAACACAGTAGTGATTTACCAGTTCCATTTACCATTGTAAATCCTCACAACAGTTTTACTTTCCCAGCCAAGGCAACAGTGGCTCACTTAGAATTGATTGCAAACTTTTAACCTTTGCTTTCAATTTCCATGCAGCTTTTAATGATTTGCATAAACACACACAGCTTCTCTCACTCACTTAAAGGATATCCATCTCTCTCTCTCTTCAGCCCACTCTAATTACAAAATGCCACGTGTATCCGTCTGAAATCTGCGATCCGTGCAGGATCTTCAAGTGCCCACTTTCACCCTCCACCTCCACTCTCAATCAACTCTTGAGCCTGTCATTTCTGCAGCAGAGGACAGATCTGAGGAGGAAATCATGATATCGACGTGTGTGCCTGTGTGCGTGCATCTTGGGAACATTGAGGGAAAAGTAGCCTGAGGTGGTCTAACAAATTGATTTTTCCCCATTCTTCCATCAATTACTAATTATCATGAGAACAAACAAGTAAAAGTTAAAAAACTTGGAAACAAAAACATACAGGAAAATAGCTCACTGGCTCCTCTACGAGCCAGTGAGTCATTACCACTACAATTGGACTGAAAGACGAGATTACGTGCAGATTAAATTAAGAATGCATACAAACAAGGATTACAGCAGATTATCATTATGTCACTCTTGGCAAGTACTGCTAACACAACAAAAGGGCCCAAATTTCATTTGTTCATTTGCCAGGTCATTCATTCAAAGACTTATCCTTTTATTCTGGCAGTTTGGCAATCCTACAAGGTCGTTCAGGTTCCGCTGAAATATGTTTTTCCATTAATTTTTACCCACTTTGCCACAGAAATGTTTATTTGTGGAGCCTTTTAATTCATTCTGCCGTTATTGAGATGTAATCCCTGCAGATTTCAGAAGGGATTAGAGAACATTAAAATTCTTTCATACAGATCAATCATCAACACAACCTCTGACTTCTTGAGTACTGGCAACACGCTGGGTAATCTAATAAGTGAAATGCTTCGGTTCAATTCCATATGCGTAATATCTATAATCAGTTACAGGATATTCCATCAGATTAACACATGGAAACAAAAACAGACAAGACAGGACATGGTCTGAAACAACAACCCTAATAAGAAACTGACTGTCCCAACGTGATCATTCATTAGCCGCATGGCATTTCATTTACTCTGAGGTTTGTTCAGTCGCAGGATCAGGAACACTTTTGGTGGGTTTTATGGCACTTACAGAATCCAACTGTAGTAGATTAAAGTGATAATCCACCCCAAATCTTTTTGAACATACAACAAACATCCCTGTAGGATTGAGCGGGGCGGGAAAGGAAGTTTCTACGAACGTGTTGGTTACTTGTTTTTCATATTTGATATTATTGGAACAGAAACAAGAGGTGAATGACTAAACACTTGTTGATTTGTTCACTCTTAATTCCAACATTATGAGAGCATGTGGGAGTGAGAGAGAGAAAGAGACTCCTTCCTGGTGAATCAGTAATTTGTTAATCAGACTCTTTGCCCTAATATGGTCAGTTGTTCCTTCCTGCTCAATGACTAAAATAAACTTAGTTCTCAAAGTTAAGACCACACATATAGTATGAAAAAGTAAACTGTTTTCTATGTATGATTCACTACTGAACTAATGAACAATATCAAACTATCATTAGAATTTCTTTTATTAGTAAATGACAGACGACTGTTAACATTATTCCTCCACCTCATTCATCAGCTTGTCTACCATCTCTATTGCCAGTCTGCTTGTCTGTCTGCCTACCAGCTGTCTGTCCATCTGTCCACCACACATCTCTCAGCCATCCATTTCTTCCCAAAGCCATTTAAACCATTGCAGTTTTCACAATCGCACAAGAATCCTGTCGCATGACTTCCACGCTGCGATACCATGAAAGCTTAAGTTAGGTTTCACATGGCGGTGACATCATGGAGGATATATGAAGCCATCGTGGCACTGTTCGGTGCTCTGACTTGGCAAACTCTTTGTCAGTGTCTGCTATCACCGTGCCACAGCTCTGAAGTTTCCACAGTCCGTTTCTATAAACCCATCTAATCAATTACTTCCTGCTGAAAGCTACATGATTTTTTAACTTCTGTAAATATCCTTTAGTTTGTTATTGGCGCATAAAAGGTGCAATAAACTAGGGCTGTCAAAGTTAACGCGATAATAACGCGTTAACGCAAATTTGTTTTAAAGCCACTAATTTCTTTAACGCAATAACTTGCGATTATTTAGGTTGCAGTGGGCTGAGATTTAAAGCAAGAGTGAAGCTAGTCGTATCATATGAAACCAGCAAACCTAAAGAATCCATTGGTACCAACCATGTCATGCTAGCTTGTCGCAAAGGAGGTTAAATAACGCTCCAAACTTGCGCTAAATTTTGGTGAGGAAAAACAGACATGGCCATTATTGAAGGGGTCCCTTGACCGCTGACTTCAATATATGTGAATGAAAATGGGTTCTATGGGTACCCACGAGTCTCCCCTTTACAGACATGCCCACTTTATGATAATCACATGCAGTTTGGGGCAAGTCATAGTCAAGTCAGCACACTGACACACTGACAGCTGTTGTTGCCTGTTGGGCTGCAGTTTGCCATGTTATGATTTGAGCATATTTTTATGCTAAATGCAGTACCTGTGAGGGTTTCTGGACAATATCTGTCATTGTTTTGTGTTTTTAATTGATTTCCAATAATAAATATATACATACATTTGCATAAAGCAGCATATTTGCCCACTCCCATGTTGATAAGAGTATTCAATACTTGACAAATCTCCCTTTAAGGTACATTTTGAACAGATCAAAACTGTGTGATTAATTTGCGATTAATCGCGATTAACTATTTTAATCGACACATTACATTCATATTCAGTGAATAAAGCCATATACTAAGCTTCCCTGCAGTTAACCAACAGCTCAACTGGCGTCTGCTCTGATGCACCTCCTGGGACTAAAATACGCTCCTGAGTGGTGTTACCTCACTCAACCTGCGGGCAGTTGACATTACTTACGCAGAGAGATTTCATGATTATAATGACTCCATACCAGAGATGCATGCCAGCTGCTTGTCGCAACTGTTAATATTGGGACAATGGGTTCGTCTGTTTCATGTTTTAATATGGTTTCAATACGGAGGCCAATAAAAAAATTACACTATTACACCTTGGAGTCACATAACACTGGTCTTGGTACCAAACTATATCGCTATTATACCCATGCTCACTTTAAAAAGCCTCCTCAGAACAGCCATCAAAAGTATATGTACAGTCTTAAAATGCATTAATTAAAAAAAATGGACAGTTAATAGCACTTTGGTTCAGACCAAGCAGAGTGCTTGTCTGAAACAAACTGTTGTAGCTCATTCAAAATAATGAGCAGGGACGCAACGGGCTACTTTAATACATCACAGTCATTATATTTATGGAAGCAAAGATCTTAACAGCCTGAGTATTTACTGGACGCCTATTAAATGTGCACACACAATATACACAAGTGTTTAGCAGGAAGATGTGAATCAATAGCAGGCGTTCAAGTCTGTAAACTGTCCCATGACATCAAACAAGTTACTGCCTGCTAGTAGATTTGCTGCAAGCAGCCGACTTTCGTAATCAAACTCCAAATGTGCCTCCGCTTGACTTGCGATCATTAAAGGTAAAACGGTTTTGTTTAAACCTTTTACACTTGGCCGGCAGCCCGACCTGTGTGACAGAGGGTGGAATGACAAGCTCATCAGGCTTAGCTGGTGCTGAAACATAATACTGAAGGGTTTTACACGGTGGGAAGGTGTTAGGCAATCAGTACTGTATGTGCAGGCTACGCTCGCTGAGACAAGACGGAGGATTGTGACAAACAACAAAGAGACTGAGACTTTAAGTAGTGTATATATATTCCCTAAAGATATTCACAATATGTTACTGGGTGATAGCTTATTGTTAACAGTCCTGCATGCTGACAAAATTGGCCAACAGACCAGGCTGTTCTCATAAACCGTTCATAGCTATACCTACGAACAGTAATGCACTGTAATTCGTCAACGTTGATTTATTTGTCTCGTAACTTCCGTACTTTAGCTACGCCACTTTCGTAGTTATTTAAACCCAAACATTGATTTATTTGTCACTTAACTTCCGTACTTACATTACGCCACTTCTGTAATTATTTTAACCCAAACGTTGTTATTTGTCAAGTAACTTCCGTACTTAAGTACCATCACTTCCGTAATTATTTTAATCCAAATAAACCACGATCTTTTCCTAAACCTAACTAAGTAGTTTTGTTGCCTAAACCTAACCAGTGAAGACGGAAGTTTATTTTGAAAAGGACTGTATGCATGCAACGAGCGGAAATTGACACATGTTCCTGGACATTCGTAGGAAAACGCACACAAATTTGTAATAACTTTTCGTAGGATATCATATGAGTCGTTGTATGACGATACGTTGACCTATCCCCCACAAATGTGGTGTATTACATTCCTTTATCTCCTAACATTAAGCTAACGTTAAGCAAAATGTCTTTTAGAAGTGATTCACAACCAAAATGTTGTACAAATTTATTTGGTGAAACCAAGACGGACATGTGCGTGTGTGTTTGTGGGTATCAACAGGTGTGTGCATTGATTGTACTTTTGGGGGAAAGTGTTAAGTTAATATTGTCCATTTTCCTATGTACTGTATGTGTTTGTCTCACACACTTCCTGTGACAACATGTATAAACATTCCCCTGGATGACTCACATCCCTCATTCTCTCTCTCTCTCTCTCTCTCTTTCTTCATCCATGCCTCCTCTCGCCTGGCATTCTTTACTTCCTTCCGATCTTACTCACACACTAACTAAAACACGCGCTTGGTCTCCCTCGCTCACTTTCTAGCTTGGTTGATTTATGTGTCTGTGTGTTAGAAAACGCTCACATGGTCCGTCAGTGGGTCAGGGCTGCAGTGCATGCTGACTCACCCGCAATTAAACAGGAAAAGAACTGTTCAACACGTAGAACCACATGTGAGCTGTTAACACGATGTGTGCATGCCCATGTGTGTGTGTTTGTGTTGGTGTGTGGGGTATTCACAAAGACACACTGGAGTCTTTCACTCCCGCCGTGTAACAACCACTCTTTGTAGTCGCCCTCTTACGCACACAGAGTGAAACAGGGTATTGCTGATTGGTATTCAGACCTTTAAGTGCAAGGTTTAAGCAAATGTTGCAAACTCTGTGTGTGTTTTTGTGCAGGTGTTGGTGTCGGAAGGTCAATCGGGAATCATCCATTTACCCTTTACTGGACTGTTCATTAGTATGTGTTTGATTGATATTCATTTATTCAGCTGTCAGGAGTCACTGTGTTGTTTTCAGGGGACTTTAGGCTCTACTATTATATTTCAGCAGTAGCAGAGGACACATGTTACAAAAACACTTTCTCCCTCTCTGACATCCCTGCCTCCTCCTACTACTTTTTCCTTCTCCTCCTGCCATCCCCTCTAGTTTTTTTTTTCCCTTCTCTTCCCCCGTTTATTGCATTCCTGCTCACCAATCCTGCCTCTGTTCTCACTCGTATCCCCATCTGTGTTTATGTATAAGTGTGTGTGTGTATGTGTGTGTGTGTGTGTGGCCACGTAGGGCCCTGGAGTTTGGGGTTTGGACCGCCCACTCGCCCCACTGTTAACCATGTAGCTACTGGTCAGCTCCAGGGTACTACGAGCAGAAAACACAGCAGAACTGAGAGAGAATAACTGACAAATTAACATTTAACAGCACAGTTGCCATGGAAATGATACCAAGGCTGGAGTGAAATTTGATCATTTTCTACTACGAGTGGAGTTGTGGACTCGATGAGTGTAACCCCCCCCCCCCTTTCCTTTTCCCTAGAGTGAGCTCCAACTCACTTAGCACCTTATATACAGAGCCGGTAATAGAGTGGAGGTTCAATAACAACAAAGAAAGTGTACACAGTTTAAAAATCCTTAAAGAAACACTCCCTGATTGTGTTATGTGCCCAGTAACCCTCTTGAATCCTAACACTTCCTGCCAGTTCAGTGTTTATGTTTTCAACCTAACAGTTGGGTTTATAATATAAACTGTGAGATGGGAATTGAGGGATTTGGAGGCTCTATAGCAGCAGTTCCCAACCTTTTTTTGTCTAAAGCCGTGTTTCCACTGCATGGTACGGCTCGACTGGACTCCACTCACTTTTGGTACAAGGTCCTTTTCTCTAGCAGTGTTTCCACTGCGGATCGTACCCCCTCAGGCTACATCCACACTAATACGTTTACGATCTCCGTCCAGACGAGCGTTTTAGGGCTGTTTCAGAATCAATCTCCGTCCATACTACCACGTACGCTGGGCTTGCGTGTGCCGGTTTAAACAGGAAGCAGCGGTGGACACGAAGGAATTGAGCAAAGCGCTCAAATAATAGCTTGCCTCCGGTAGTAGCATTATAAAATGCAGAATTTAACCGCACAACAGATGCTAGCATAGACAACAAGGTCAGCAACGCTTCTAACTCAATCCAATCAAGAAGCGTGGGTCTCTGCGTCATTGTTTTCAAAGGTCTCCGTTTCTGTCGGTCCAAACTAAAACGCAACCCGGAGTTTTAAAACTAAAACGGGGTCAGCAGCGTTTTAAAACGTCTCCGTTTTAGGGGCACCAGAGTAGTCTGGACGCTAGGCATAAACGTAGGAAAAGTTAAGCATTTTATAAAGAAAACGTAATAGTGTGGATGTAGCCTGAGTATAGGTGGGATCCTCAGCTGATCACCGTAGCGCTTGAGACTGCCGTGACATCATCTCAACGGGACACTCGCAGAATCATTTCAATGGCAACCAAACAGAGAAACGTCTGCAAATGTACGGCTTGGTGTACGGTGTAGTTTTGCGAGCTGCCATTTTTTTAAAATCTGGGTCAAGTGAATTTTAATTTGCAGTCGCTCTTGACGGCAGCTTGGCTATTTAGAAATTGAGTGTGTTTCGTGTCGCGCTAGTGACGATTCTATCAGACGAAACAGTGCTCTGCAGTGGTTTAACTCCACCGTCTAGTATCGGCTCAACTCGCTTGGAGCCTCGACCGAGGTGGTACCAAGAATGGAGCGGTTCTATTGGAGCCATCCATAACTTTTGCTAGTGGAAACGCAAAAATAACCGTTCTAATGTGTAATGAACTGAACTGAACTGAACTGAACTGGACTGGACTGAACCGAACTGAAATGAACTGGACCTAATTGAACCGAACTGAACTGAACTGCTTGGTGGAAACGTGCCATAATGTGCCCCCACAGTCCTATCGGATGAACTCATGTAACCCCACTGGGAATCACCGCTCTATTGCGCACCCTATCAAAACCAGTTTCTTCAACAAAGCAAATTCCACATTAACATCGACTGCAGGAATTCACCAAAGCCCTGCTAATATAATAACTGAATAGCTCTAATTATAATGAAAACGGGGTCTTTTTTTTTGGGAAAGCGAAATGGACACAACCCTTTTTTTCCACTGCATGGTTAACCAACATAAACATTTAACCAAGCCTTGTTGCCATGGAGTCATATTAAGGCTCGGCTCCTCACTATTACCCATAGCGACTCTGACTGATGGACTGACTAAGTGGCTGGATGAATATCTGACAGGCTGGCTGGCAGAAATGACTGGCTGACTGCTTGTAGCGTGTTTAAAGGGATTATATGAATGGGGAAAATAGCTCATTATGAATTCCCCTGTTGAACAAACACGCCGGTTGTATTAATAGCAGAAATGTGCATCCAAGACAGGAGAGAAATAAAAGGGAGGTGAGAAATAATGAAGGGGGAAAATGCGGCTCATGGCAACAAAAAGACAGACGCGGCAAGAAAAGGAGAGAACGACTAAGCATATAGGGAGGAGAAAGACATGCTCTATATCTTTTGTCAGCGAACAGGGTTCTCCCAATACCCACTCCGCTCCCTGACCGGCTAAAGCTGCCTCTCCAGTTACACTGTTTAGCAGCACGTGGTCCACATCTCCCCGTCTAAATGAGCCCAATGTGTCTCCATCAGTGAACCGACTGTAAATTAATCTCTTTGTTGTCTAACAGCCGAGGCAGAGACGGGATCAGGACAGTGAAAAGAGGGGGAACCACAGCAAAAAATAGGCATCATTATGAGAGATATGTGTCCAAAAATATGAAATAAATCAATATAATTTCATATACCTGTAATCTGACAATAATAAATCTCAGTGGCAATGCAACACCTATTTGTGAGGCTTTTTGTGACCCTCAAAAAAAGATTAACAATAAAGCATCAGTGCATTACAGCATGCATGACTGAAAGACTGAGTGGATTAATGAATGAGTGTCTGCTATCACTCGCCACTTTGATTGTCTTCTGGTGAATTATAAAAAGGTCACACTAGAACACAGTACCGCAAAGATTTTCTCCTGAATATTTTCTTTTGACTCTGCAAGGTTTTAATCCATAGCATATTAATCCATCGTTGGCAGACAATCACAGCACATTGATTTTTATAATCCTCTCCAGGCCATTCAATCGCCTCTGCTGGCATGTATCCCTCCCTGCTACTTTATTATTATCATCCACCTGTCACGGGATATCCCTGTAACCGCCGTTAAAATGTCAAAGAAAGTAGGATACAATCTGGTTTTCACACCAAGTGATAAGAGAGGTATCGGTTTACAACCCTCCTCGAGTGCATTTACACTCATGTTTAGCTTGGAATAACATCTGGTTACAGTTAGTTAGTGTGTCAGATTGGATTTTGGACTCCCAGGTGTAAATGTGGAGACAGCCAGACCTCCTGGAGAGTCTCTTCTGTTGTTAATGGCCAACCTGTCTGCAACAAGACAACCCCACCATTATAACAACAGCCATCCCATCCCCTTTGTATGTCTGTGTAAGTAGAGCGCTTTGAGAGTTTTTGAAAGTTTTTTCCCCGTAACAACAAACAAGTCTAACTTTTGATCCTCTACGGTGCGCAAATTTTCTTCCAGCCTCCTGCACTCCTGCCTTTCTGTCTCCGTTAGCCTACTAGGAATTCTACTAGGAAACCTGTTAAGTCGTCGTATTCCTCGCGCTAGGAATAGAATGTGGGTCAATGCCAGCTCAGTGGAGTCGACATGAGCTTACCAACTACTGACGCCAGCAGCTACACCACAGCTGCCACCAGGTTACATTAGAACTGCACGGCTCTCCGTGACCTATAGGGTTTGATGTGTGATAGTGCAGAGTAAAGTGGACATGCTCAGTCATTACTACAGCCAGGGAGGTCATTATAAAGGTCCCCCTATCAGGACCACCCACCTAGACTCATCAGTATCATCTCATACGTCTTCCTGAAGAAAGTATCTCCCTCACCACCTACCTTTCGCTTTACTTAAAAGTTTGCAATTAGAATAAACAAGAAAGGAGGGATGGGTGAGTCTAGATAAACTAGGGATGGGATATCGGTGACAATGGGGCAGATCTATTCAATTCAATTCCACGTTTATGTACTATAAACATTATATACTGGAATTTTAATTCCTGTTTTAGTTTTGACCAATTTGTTGCTGCATTAAAAAGGTTTACACTTGAATTGTAATTCCTGTTCATTTTCACCCGATTCGACTGTTATCAGGCCATTAAATAGGTGTTATCAGTCGCTATAAGCACCATAGATGTGGGTCAATAGGGGCCTACTACGTGGTAAAAGTGAAAGTGAAACTTAAAAGCAACACGTTCTACCATGTTGTAAAACTGAATGAAACATCACGTTTTGAACACAAACAAAAAGGCTTCTTTAGGTTTAGGCAAAAAACACTTAGTTAAGTTTGGGGAAAAACATTGTGTTTTGGCTTAAAATAACTACAAAGACAACTACACATTGTTGGTTTCACATGGGATGTGAACTCCGGTCTCCTGGGTGAAAGTCCTGCACCCCCGTATGGAGTTTCACACTATCTATACTACAGCCCCTGACTTCTGCTACTGCTCCTGTCATAACTACTAGGTCACTGTCGTGTTCTTTTATACCTACTTACTGTGATCTACCATGTGAATAGATGATAAAACCTAATAGTGGGTGTAGTAGGCCCCTACTGACCCATATCTACTGGGCTTATAGCGACTGATAACGCCTATTTAATAGCCTGACAACAGTCTGATCGGCTGTAATTTTGAGGATTTGTTTTTGCCAAGTTGTTGGTGTAACAATCCACTAAATTTATGTCATGTTATCTATATATTAATTTGTTACATTTTGTTTTACAAAGTTAGGAAAGCCTGTTGTTTCCTCACACATAAAAGAATAATCCCCGTCATTTCCACACAACAAGGCATACAGCTTATTAATTAAACAGTATTTACCGGTGCATCCAAGATAAACCAAAAACAGCCACACAAAAATCCAATATTTTCTTAATTTCTATATTGCATTATAAAAAGTGATTACTTTTCCATCCAAAACAGCTCCCAAACAGCAGCTAAACAAAGTATTTAACGCCCAAAGACTGATTACCAGTCAGCCATTAATACTTTATTAAATGAATTCACAGGTGTGCTTTAAAACCGCTTCAGCCAATCAGAAGAGAGAGAGAGCAGAGGCTGTCTGTTTCACGATAAGGCTATAAAGCTGCATCAGCTACATTTAGCCTACCTGTGGGTGTGAAGTTAAACCACAATGTCTTTTTTTTTTATCTGACTGTTATAAATATGACTTTGTTTCTTGTAATGTTCACACTCTTTCCATCTTCATTACCTCATCTCCTACTTGCATGTGGCCCAGATACTATAGAGGCTGTATAGAAGAAGCGAAGCTAGGCCACAAAGGGGCCTGTTAATGTTTCTTTATCAACAGTTTGCTTCAGGACTGGACACCCAGACAAGCCCAGAGCTGATATACTGACTTATTATTATTAGAGCCCTATTACTTAGCAGAGTCGCCTTGATCGATAGGTTCGATCGGGTCTGGAGGCCGGGTATTGTTTTAAGGGTCTTTTACCTCACAGTCGTAGAGGTCCGTTAGCTGGTCGATGATCCACTCCTCCAGGTTCAGTCTCTTCCGCAGCTCCTTGCGGTCGTATTTGACGGTAACGCGTCCCTGCTTGCGAACGGGCGTCTCCGGTTCCTCCGTGGTGCCGGCCGGCGTCTGGAAATACACCCGGGGTTGAGGGCTCGTCTCCGGGCTCGTTACAGCAGCCATGGTCGCTCGGGTTTTTGGAAGAAGAAAAAAAAAAAAATTCCCCCCCCTCGGAGGTGTGGAAGTGTCGGAAGGGGCGACGGAGAGGAGGCGAAGCCGGGCTGGTTCTGCTAGCTTTTTCCCGCACTGAATAAAAAAAAAGATCCCGACTGATAAATGTGTGACTTGGAATCCCCCGGAGAAGAAACAGCGTTGGACCTGATGCTTTTGTTGTCCAAAAACCGGGAGCCGTCCGCTTCCACAAAAACAAACACGGCGAAGCGTAAAGAGTAACCGGCTTATTGGGCTATTTACAGCATGCAAACTCTGCTTATAGAAAAAGAGAGCCGGCCTCAACTCTTCATTCAGTACAAAGAGAAATCTCACGTCTCTCTCTCTCTCTCTCTCTCTCTCTCTCTCCACGAGAGGTGCGTGCGCGCTCTGACTGGACTCGAGCGCATCCGACGTAGCGCGACTGAAAAAAAGGAAAAAACTAAAAAAAAGCAAATGTTGATTTTTTTTTTTTTTTTTCCAACTTTAAAAACCAGTTCACTCCCATTTTCTTTTTTTTCTCGTTTCCTTCTCATATACACTCCCCCCCACCCCCCCAGCCCCCCACCCCTTTTCCTTTAACTTTCACATGTGACCCCCCCTGGAGCCCACTGTGCCCATTTTAACACAGTTGGCACACGAGGAATATGCTGCTCTACTGCTGCTGCTATCATCACATAATAAACATTATTATTTAGTCTGTGTGCCCACTTTAAAATACTTTCTCCACAGTGACCTATTCAGACCTTTTCAACAGCCCAACCTTTGGCAAACCTTCTGACTTTTTAAATGACCTATTATTTGTCATTGTGTTCGACATTAGAGGTAAACCATTATTCACTAAAGACACAATAGGCTTGCGGTGTGCATTGTGCACAAATAGCCAGTTTGGCCCGGGGCCTAACGGCTTCAAACACTTTGGTATTTGAATGCTCATTTGACTAGTTCCTAACAAATGCCTTCCCTGGAATGTGTGAAATGTATACAGATAAAAATTTCACACCTAGATTTCACAGTTTATGAAAAGATAAGCCTATGATTCACAGCATACAAAAATAACTATTGCATGTTTGTTGAATGTTTTTTGCTTCTAAGATTACAAAAGCAGCTGGAGCAGCTGGCTTTACTAGTTTGGGTTCAGTTTTGGGATTTAACTTTTAACTTCAGCAGAGATAAACCCCACTGGAGGTGTTCCATTAACAGGAAACCATTCCCAGTTTTTCACAGTCTGCCCATTGTGTTGTCACAGCGGGGAACCCCACACCCCGACTAGGCTGGTTAATAACAAGAGTTTTAATAATAATAGGAGTGTGAAGTGAAGGGGGAGGTAAAGAGAGGGAGCGGATTCATAATGTCTGCCTCTCTTTCTCTCCTTTTGGAGTGTGTATGGGGGTGTTCACATCTGTCAACATGCTCATATTGGTGTGTGCGTGTGTTTGTGTGTGTGTGTGTGTGTGTGTGTCGTGCCGGCCCAAGCAGCCATTTCACAGACAACCATGGCAACAAGATATAAAAAAAACCCTGAATTATTCAGCGAGCATGTCTGAAACTTACAGTTGAGTAAGCACAGACAGGCCAGCACACACTCATACATACACACACACACACACACACACACACACACGGTAACTTAAACATTCACGTCACACACACACACAACACACAAACTGTATATAGACATGCAGTCACTATTACACAAAAAACTAAAATGTGTCTCCAGGTAAAAGAGGAAAATGCAGACTAGTTGTGTGCATCTGCACAAGTGGAGTTGTATGACCTGATATTTGGGTCTTTCCACTTCTCGTCAGACAGACGCAGAGCTCTGGAGAGGAAGTCAGTATAATGTTAGCATGCAACACTGAAACGGTTGTGGCCTCGGGGAGAGTGAAAAGGTACAACGCTAGTATATACGGTACGGTACGATGCATGAGTGAGAAAATGTCGTGAGCTTAAATAATCTCACTAAGAACCTCAAGCTTGCAAAGAGCCATAAAACTGAATTTATTATTATTATACTGCATTCTGGAAAAAAACCAACTCTATCGCAAGTTAAAATTCTGCATAAAAAAAGTCTCTTAAGTAAAGTCATGTACAGTAAGAACATAAGAGGAAGAAACAAACTCGGTAGTCTACTCTCAGTCTCAACTTCCTCCTCTGTAGTGTGACCGTACAGTATTTTCACCACATACAGCCCACACCTGGGTTCACATTGCAAAACAGACTTTCACCTAATATTTATTTATGTATTTATTTGGATTCCAGTATGGAGGACAAAACCTGCCAAAATAAATTAATAAATGACTTATAAATACATTTTCCATTAAATGTACCAAAAATAATATTAAAAATAAATGTTGGCATTAATTAATTGATAAATTTATGTCACATTTTAATTAATGACTACGTTTATTTTCAATAGGGCTGTCAATCGATTAAAATAGTTAGTTGCGATTAATTGAAATTAATTATATTTATTTATATTAAATATATATTAAATATTTAATATATTTATTATTATATATTTTATCTGTTCAAAATGTACCTTAAAGGGACATTTTTCAGCTTTTTAATACTTTTATCAACATGGGAGTGAACAAATATGCTGCTTTATGCAAATGTATGTATATATTTATTACTGGAAATCAATAAACAACACAAAACAATGATAAATATTGTCCAGAAACCCTCACAGGTACTGCATTTAGCATAAAAAATATGCTCAAATCATAACATGGCAAACTGCAGCCCAACAGGCAACAACAGCTGTCAGTGTGTCAGTGTGCTGACCTGGAAAAATGTCCGAAAATGTAAAATAAAACAAAGTCTGACAAATGTCTAAAAAATGTAAAAAAAAAAAAATTCGAAAAATATAAAAAAAAAAAAGGCTGACAAATGTCAAAAATGTCCCTCTAAAAGGGTGAAAAATGTAAAAAACTAAAAAAAAATTAAATGTGTTCAATTTTTTTTGAAAAATGTCCGAAAATGTAAACAAAAAACAAAGTCTGACAAATGTCTAAAAATGTACAATGAAAGTCTGACAAATGTCCAAAAAATGTAAAAAAAAAAAAAAAAAAAAAATTCGAAAAATGTAAAAAAAAAAGGCTGACAAATGTCAAAAATGTCCCTCTAAAAGGGTGAAAAATGTAAAAAACAAAAAAAAAATTGAATGTTAAATTTTTTTTGAAAAATGTCCGAAAATGTAAACAAAATACAAAGTCTGACAAATGTCTAAAAATGTACAATGAAAGTCTGACAAATGTCCAAAAAATGTAAAAAAAAAAAAAAAAAAAAGAAATTCGAAAAATGTAAAAAAAAAAGGCTGACAAATGTCAAAAATGTCCCTCTAAAAGGGTGAATAATGTAAAAAACAAAACAAAAATTGAATGTGTTAAATATTTTTTGAAAAATGTCCGAAAATGTAAACAAAAAACAAAGTCTGACAAATGTCTAAAAATGTACAATGAAAGTCTGACAAATGTCCATAAAATGTAAAAAAAAAAAAATTCGAAAAATGTAAAAAAAAAAAGGCTGACAAATGTCAAAAATGTCCCTCTAAAAGGGTGAAAAATGTAAAAAACAAAAAAAAAATTGAATGTGTTCAATTTTTTTTGAAAAATGTCCGAAAATGTAAACAAAAAACAAAGTCTGACAAATGTCTAAAAATGTACAATGAAAGTCTGACAAATGTCCATAAAATGTAAAAAAAAAAAAAAGAAAAATGTAAAAAAAAAAGGCTGACAAATGTCAAAAATGTCCCTCTAAAAGGGTGAAAAATGTAAAAAAAAAAAAAAAAATTGAATGTGTTCAATTTTTTTTGAAAAATGTCCGAAAATGTAAACAAAAAACAAAGTCTGACAAATGTCTAAAAATGTACAATGAAAGTCTGACAAATGTCCATAAAATGTAAAAAAAAAAAAAAAAGAAAAATGTAAAATAAAAAAGGCTGACAAATGTCAAAAATGTCCCTCTAAAAGGGTGAAAAATGTAAAAAAACAAAAAAAAAATTGAATGTGTTCAATTTTTTTTGAAAAATGTCCGAAAATGTAAACAAAAAACAAAGTCTGACAAATGTCTAAAAATGTACAATGAAAGTCTGACAAATGTCCATAAAATGTAAAAAAAAAAAAATTCGAAAAATGTAAAAAAAAAAAAGGCTGACAAATGTCAAAAATGTCCCTCTAAAAGGGTGAAAAATGTAAAAAACAAAAAAAAAATTGAATGTGTTCAATTTTTTTTGAAAAATGTCCGAAAATGTAAACAAAAAACAAAGTCTGACAAATGTCTAAAAATGTACAATGAAAGTCTGACAAATGTCCATAAAATGTAAAAAAAAAAAAATTCGAAAAATGTAAAAAAAAAAAGGCTGACAAATGTCAAAAATGTCCCTCTAAAAGGGTGAAAAATGTAAAAAACAAAAACAAAATTGAATGTGTTCAATTTTTTTGGAAAAATGTCCGAAAATGTAAAAAAAAACAAAGTCTGACAAATGTCTAAAAATGTACAATGAAAGTCTGACAAATGTCCAAAAAATGTAAAAAAAAAAAAAAAAAAAAGTCTAGAAAAATAGCAACCCAACTGCAGCCCAACAGGCAACACGGCTGTCAGTGTGTCAGTGTGCTGACTTGACTATGACTTGCCCCAAACTGCATGTGATTATCATAAAGTGGGCATGTCTGTAAAGGGGAGACTCGTGGGTACCCATAGAACCCATTTTCATTCACATATCTTGAGGTCAGAGGTCAAGGGACCCCTTTGAAAATGGCCATGCTAGTTTTTGACAGTATCTTCCCTCTTGCCTTAAAACTGACTTGCGTTAACTTTGACAGCCCTAATTTTCAATATAATTTTTGGCACATTTAATGGCATATTTATTTATTTATTTATTTAGCGAGTAATTTATTTATTCATTTTTGGTTTTGGCAGGTTCCGTCCTCCGTACTCCTGGAGCTTCATTTGGAGAACTGCTCTCAGAAATACAGACCTCTCTCCTTTGCTTCTTACAGTGAGCTTAGGAAGTCATCCAACCACAGGGGGGAACTGTCGAGCTGTTTCCACTGAGATGTCAGCTCTGTGAGAAACAATCTTGATGGTTTTGTCTCATACGGAGCCATAGAGAGAGAAATAGTATATATTGAGGCCACAAATTTGTACGCATGAGATATAATTCGTGCCCTCAAATTTAATTAATTGCACACAAATTAACCAAAACGTGGGAACAGTTTAATTAAATTGAGGTAACAAATATATCTTGTGTGCACAAATTAGTAAATTGTGGCCTCGATATATACATTTTTTTCTCTCTATGGCCACTCTTGAGCTCCAAGTTTTCTTTTTCTTTAGCAGAGCTAAACAAGCTTCATGAATACCGTTCAGAGAGCCTATCACTGATCTGCAGCTACTCAGGAGGAATAAGGTTACACTTTGTTTATGATTATTATTAGACATTTTTTTTTCCTCTATACTTCTTCCATGAGGAGGTCAGAGGTCAGAGTCAACACACCTAGAGCTGGGCTAAATTCTCCAACCAACAATTTGTGAATATAACATGACGAAACAAATACACAAACATATGAAACAGCATTGAAGTGTATTGCAAAATAATTTGAATCCAACATTGTATTCTATTCACTAATTGTCATGATTTCAGAATCCAGAGTCTTGCTTTAGCCTATGTTATTCATGTAGCGTGCTATTGTATACACAATAGTTTTACCCTGATTCACTTGTGCAAATACACTTAACACAGACTGCTGTGGTCGACAGGTGTGCAAATACACACAGGTGGGCTACACCCCCAGTATTCTCCCAGCAGAGCTCAACTAGCTGAAGCAGAGCTGAAACTCCACATTCCTAACTGTTGCACAACCCCTGCACAGAGAGGGAGGGTATTGTTGCCATACAGCCACTAGATGGCAGTATAGTATTATACTGCAGGCATGTGACAGTGCTGAAGGTTTAAAAATGTTGGGTTCGGTCCCCCCATGTGGAGCATTTTGAGGCTGCAGGGGAAGGGGTTGACAGCTGGAGCTAAACTCATTTAGACAGCTATCATGAAAGATAGCAGCCATCTGCATTGTCTATGAATGCCTCTTCTGGGGAACACTGTAATCAGCACTTTGCTCACATGCCCATATTTTCTTGACAATATCCGTGCAAGTGTTATAGACACAGATGGGTCCAGTCCCCAGTGAACTGTCAGCGACTTCAGGCCAAAGTCTCAGCAGCAGCAGCAGCGCTGTGGAGAGTAATCTGATCAAGTTTTTATTGCTACTGTTGACTGAGTCAGGCCTTTCTTATTAAAACTAGCCAGTGTGTGTACTGTACATGCTTGTGTGTGTTTCTGGGCGTGCATGCGTGTGTGTGTGGTGAGGGGGCAGTGTGTGGCGAGCCAGTGAATATGACTGTGTGTCTTTATACAATGTGTCTTTGTGAGTCCGTGGCTTTGCGTTGGAGAGAAAGATCTGGCTGTTACGAGAGAGAGAGAGAGAGAGAGAGAGAGAGAGAGGGAGAGAGAGAGAGAGAGAGAGTGGTGGGTCTTCCCTTTCTCTCAGCCTCTATCCATGTGTCTTCTGTCCCCCGCTTTGTTCCATTTTTAACCTCTGTTGTCCCCGTTTTGTCTCCTTTCATAACCCTCTTTATTAACAGGCCTTTTCTGACAGCCTACACTTATTCCAGAGAACAGGAACGACTTCCGTGTAAAACTGACAACAAACATACCTGAACAGGATTAGATCTCACATTCGCTCCGGTTACGTTTCTATCTCTTTCATTCCCCTCCTTCTCCCCTTAAGTCCTCCTCTTTTCTGTATCTCTTTCATTAAATGATACTCCCTTTTGCTCCGCTTGTCCTCTTTTTTCCTCTCTTGGCTCTATTCCCGTCTTTTGTGGTCCTATGAAGGGGGCTTGTGAGGACACCGCAGCTGTTTCATGGCAACCCATCCGATATTACTAAATGTTAAACTGCTGGTGGTGCTACAGGAAAAGCCGGGGGGGGGGGGGGGGGTCATTAAAGTCATTAGGCTTCATCCTCATCATGGGGACCATGAGTTTCATACAGAATGTTGTGCAAATCCATTGATTGGATGTTGAGTGAAAACCTGCCGGTGGTGCTAAAGACAAACTCAGAGAACCACCAAAGTCATACAAGTTCATCCTCTGGGGATCATGAATATGTGCACCAATATTCATGGAAAACTATTAGTTGTCAAGACATGTCACTGAAACCCCAAAATTTCTCATGATGGTGCTATATATGCTTGTCTCTTTTTAGTTGCTTTGTGTCTCTTTGTGGTTGTACCCTGTGTCTCTTTGTAGTCATTTATGTCTCTTTGTAGTCTTTTTGTGTCTCTTTGTAGTTGCTTTGTGTCTCTTTGTAGTAATTTTATGTGTCTTTGTAGTTGTTTTGGTCTCTGTAGTCTTTTTGTGTATCTTTGTAGTTGCTCTGTGTCTCTTTGTAGTTGCTTTGTGTCTCTTTGCAGCTGTTTTGCATCTCTTTATTGTTGCTTTGGTCTCTTTGTAGTCTTTTTGTGTCTCTTTGTAGTCATTTTAAGTGTCTTCCTGGTTGGTACGTGTGTCTTAACGTGACATTTTGTAGGTGAAGGCCAGGGGGGTCCCCTGACACTTTGGGCCCCTGGGCCTGTCCCCGGTACGCCCGTTCAGTAATCCATCCATGAGCATGAGAGATCTGACTGGACTGCAGTCAGAATGAACCGGGGAGCCAAACCAATAAGTAGAAATATGAAGTTGATTCTGAGAAGAGAGAAAAACAGAAAACACAGCCTGCTCATCTACATTTACTCTCGTTACTGCACGGGCCAATGGGAGCTGGACACCTGTTGGAATGAGAGAGCAGGAGATAGGCAAACACATAGAGGAGGAAGAGTGAGGCTTGGACAGAGAGACATAAAGTGAGAATGTTTTGTAAAAAAGAGAGAGAGAGAACAGAGAGAGGGCTGAATGGAGGGAGGAGGCCGTCTATTGACACCACAGGTGCCTGCACTTCAAACGCAGCGTTCAACACAACATTGTCTGGCTAAAAGATAGTGTGTGTGGTGCATTTTATTATGCACCAGAGAAACACAATATCCCAGCTTATGCATGTGTGCTGCGCTGTTGAAAGAATGCATATGCATGTGTCCATCTTGTATTTGTTTGCTGTCATTTGAGAGGTTGTGTGTGTATGTGGTGGTTCAAGATCAGATTAATCAACAAGTCTACCTGGACTCGGTTACTCAAACACACACAGCTCAGATATACAAAGAGACACATGCCGATCTGTCTAGCTACTGAATTGTTAAACAACGCATCTCCGACTGGATGCGTGCTCCTCCGCTGGGTCGTGTAACACTGACACCAGCAGTTTTGAATTTTGTGTTCATGATCATTTATTTCTGATTGATTCCTGCGGATTTTCTTTGGATTTCCTCTGCCTCGCTATGGTTTTGGTCAAGGCGAAACACACCACCGGGCAGTCAGCAGGCTGCAGCATAGCAGACATTCCTGCCGCGTGTAGTTAGGGAGTTGGAGAATGGCAACAGTTGCCAAAAAATCTGTTTCTCCCTAGGTTTCTTTTTTTTTTTACAAGAAATGTTGCTTGGCAGCGGGATTTGGACGGGATTGTAACTGTTAAGTCTCCTTTGCTCTCACGCTTCTTAAAACATGATACGCTGCCACTGATGAGGAGGAGGAGGAGGAGGAGGAGGCAGGGGAAAGTTACCTGATGACTTTCAGCAGCTTCAATTACCTCACGTTAATTATTCCCTGTTTGTATGATGCAGAATTAATATCATCATGTATAAACTACATCCTTAATCTCACAATCCGACTAGTTGAGTAACACCCCCGTTGCTTCAGGATTACCTCTAAACTGATTACTGTGTTTTCCAATAACTGCTACCATGCTTTTAATAACATTACTGGATGCACAACTAATCTGTCACTGTCTAGGAAAATAAGTTAAAGAAATTAAAGGCAAAGGTAATTTGAAGAATTAAAACAGCCTTTAATTATATGTCTGCTTCCTTCAGACTACAGTAAACAGGAGATTAGTCTCAAGTTTCCGCAGGCATGCATGTGTGCCTGTGATATTAAATAGAAATGGAACTTACGCCAATTTTATCTATGCTAATCAGGGCTTCCCAACCTTTTTGGTTTTTGGCCCCTTAAAGAAACAGTAGGACTTTTTGGGAAATCCACTTTACAATACAAATATGAGAGTGGTGTTGATTTTCTCATCTAACTCTCAGCAAGAAAGTCAATAAGCAGTTGTGGAATGTAACTAAGTACATTTACTCAAGTACTAAGTACAATTTTGCGGTAGGCCTACTTGTACTTTACTTTTACTATTTTCATTGAATGCTACTTTGTACTTCTATTCCACTACCTTTCAGAGAGAAATGTTGTACTTTTTACCATGCTTCATTTATTTGACATCTTAAATTAGGAATTGCTTTTTAGATTAAGATTTTTCATGCAAAACATATGAAGAGCAGTGCGTTGCTTTTAAATTAACCCGTTATTTCTACGCTAGGTGTCTCCCCTTGCTTCCAGTCTTCATGCTAAGCTAAGCTAAGCTAACCAGCTGCTGGATGTAGCTTCACATGTAGCGTACAGACATGAGAGTGGTATTGATCTTATCATCTAGTTCTCATCAAGAAAGCGTTATTTCCCACATTGTCCAACGATTCCTTTAAAACACAGCCGCGTCTTCTTGTGGCCCGCCACTAAAGGCATAACATGGAGTTCAGAGAAACCAAAGAGTTGCTCACAGATTGTTTTAAATGATGGGTGTTTAGATGCCTGACAAGGTGATGGTATCTTGTATTTTGATTTTTCAATCACAAGGTAGCCTTGCCCTAAAGTACACTCTGCTTTATGCTCTATTTGACTCTAAATGGGACCATAATTTACTCAATGAACATCATGCTGTATTGAAGAAGACTTGAAACTAGCGATTGAGACCATAAACTCATGTTTACAATGTTTACTGAGGTAATAAATCAAGTGAGCAGTAGGCTCATTTTCTCACAGACTTCTATACAATCAGACTTCTTTTTGCAACCAGAGGAGTCGCCCCCTGCTGGCTATTAGAAAGAATGCAAGTTTAAGGCACTTCCACGTTGACTTCACTTCTCAGACCGGAAAAGCCTGTATTAAAAAGTGGCAAAAAACACGAGCATTTACTAGGAATGTAGGGTTTAATAAAGATGCTTTATTGTTGCATTGTGGGAAGTGTAGGACTTTTGGAGTTTGACTTCATAGGGACCATAAGTCAGGATATCTCAGCTCCTGCTGCTTTCATTTTGACGATTCTTTTTTTAAATCTGCATCTCACAAGTCCCCGAACTTTATGGAAGTGCAATGCTAAATCACTGGAGTGCACCTTTAAGTTCCACCCAGACTGTAGTTTGACTGCAGGTGTGTAAAGTTTGAGCAAAATATGCTATAGGGAAAAAGTCTATATTATTTCAGAGAAAGAAAAGAATAGACATCATGTTCGTGTATGCATACTGTCAATTTTAGGAGAAATGCAGAAAGACTGCTAGGCAGAGGAACTGGATTAAAACACACCCCTTTTACACAAACTCTGACTTCCCCCCTCATTCCTCATTCACTCAACGTTATCTGACGCTGTCTTTCTCACTCTCGGAATCTTCTCTTTTATTCCCCCCCTACAGAAAACATGCAGGGAGGAGAGGAGGAGGAGGAAAGAAGAAACGCGTCGGAGGCGACAAGAGAGAGAGGAAGCAGCAGCAGAGAAAGTTTGTAGAGGAGAGGAGAGGGGTCGAGCAGATGGGAGGAAGGAAGGAAAGGATCTCTCTCTTAAAGGATCCTGCATGAATAAATAAACATATGAATCAAAGCCTGTGATAGTATAAAAAAGGGGAGTTGTAGGCGCGCCACCGCGCTGCGTGGACGCGGAGAAGACAGACAGCGGCGGTGCGCGCTGAAACAAGTCCTGTCTTTCTCTCTCTCTCTGTGGATTTCACTCCTCATGTTCTCCAAACTCTCGGCGAGCTTCACTAACTTTTGAGGGTCTGGAAAAACTTTTCAATTCAACTCTCTCCCCGGAAAAGAAGAAGAAGATCCGGGGTGGAAGTGGAAGGAAGGAAGAGGTTTTTTTTTTTTTTTTTTTGTTCGTTCCTTCCGAGGGAGTTCCAGCTCGCCGTAGCCGGGCTTTAGGCGTTGGCACCCGGGCAGGGAGTCCCTCGCCATGGCCGGGGCCAAGCCGGGAGTCCACGCGTTGCAGCTCAAACCCGTGTCCGTCCACGAAGCGCTGAAGAAGGGGGGCAAGTTCATCAAATGGGACGAGGTGAGAACCAAATTGTTATGAAACTTGTTTTCTACCCCTCCAGATCTCGCTGTTTCAAGCCTCAAAGTGAAACGAATCGTTGTTTCTTGACTCAAACTTTGACTAAAAGAAGAGACATGACAGCCTGCCTTTGACAGTAGGCCCACTGTTGTGAAGTGACACACGAGACTGGTGTGTGTGTGTGTGTGTGTGTGTGTGTGAGACTGTGTGTGTGTGTATTGTGCAGGTGTGTCCCCCACTCTGAACACAGAAACCCACTATGACTGTGTGTTAATCAGATACTCTAGTTAGCAGAAAACTCCCATACAGCTGCCAGCAGCGGTGCTTGAATGTGTTGTGTTGAATTCTTGTCAAGCCGGTTCTCCTCGGGCTCAGGTTCACTTCAGACTCCCTCTACCTTCCACCCCCTTGTTCTGTACTTTCTCCCCTTTCCCCCCCCCAGGTGGTTAGAGGAGAAAGCACCTGTCTCAGTAGTAGTGCCTCCATGTGAGTGCACCTTGAGCTGCAAATTACACTCTGAAATTTACACCTTTTGTCATTTTGTTGAAACTTTATTGACATGTTTCTTGTGGTTTTTGTTTCTATTACGGCTGTCAATAGATTAAAATAGTTAGTCAGGATTAATCGCATATTTTTTATCTGTTCAAAATGTACCTTAAAGGGAGATTTGTCATGTATTTAATACTCTTTTCAACATGGGAGTGGGCAAATATGCTTGCTTTATGTAAATGTATGTATATATTTATTATTGGAAATCAATTAACAACCCAAAACAATGACAAATATCGTCCAGAAACCCTCACAGGTACTGCATTTAGCATAAAACAATATGCTCAAATCATAACATGGCAAACTGCAGCCCAACAGGCAACAACAGCTGTCAGTGTGTCAGTGTGCTGACTTGACTATGACTTGCCCAAAACTGCATGTGATTATCATAAAGTGGGCATGTCTGTAAAGGGGAGACTCGTGGGTACCCATAGAACCCATTTTCATTCACATATCTTGAGGTCAGAGGTCAAGGGACCCCTTTGAAAATGCCCATGCCAGTTTTACCTTGCCAAAATTTAGCGCAAGTTTGGAGCGTTATTTAGACTCCTTTGCGACAAACTACTATGACATGGTTTGTACCAATGGACTCCTTAGGTTTCATATTGTATAGTTTCATATGATGCCATTATCTTCACTCTAGCCCGCTACAACCTAAAAATCGCAAGTTGCATTTATTCGTTAAAGAAATTAGTGGCGTTTGCGTATCGCGTTAACTTTGTCAGCCCTAGTTTCTATGACTCTTTAAATCATGTCAACACAAAGGATTTACTTATTTTTCCTGCCCTATATTTTTCTGTAGCAGTGTGTCAGGCAATCCTGACATGCCCTGCCTGTGTCATTCACCATAATTGTGTGTGTGTGTCGGGGTTTACTGAGACAGAGTGCAGGGCCATTCTACAATCTTCTCCATAGAGAATGTAGGTGTGTGTGTCCATGATGTGTCTGAGCGGCCGTCAATGATTAACTGAGTTGCTGACTGACCTGGCTCAGTAGTCTTCCAACAAATGCATGCAAGTGCGTGTGTGTGTGTGTGTGTGTGTGTGGATCGTCAAAGTATTGCATGAAAAGTCCATAGTTCCAGTATCATAGGTGTACTCTGCAGATAGAGGTCAGGCGTGGTGTTACACTCAAAAGAAAAATGGACAACACCGGTGTTTAATGTAACTCCATACATCAGCAACAGAGCTTCACATTGTAGTGATGACGTAACGTGTGTGTGTGTGCGTGCATGTGTGTGTGTGTTCCCTCGGAAGAAGGGTCTTGTCACGCAAACAGTGCATACCATTTCCTTTTGATTTCCCCTTTCTTTCTCACACACACTAACTCCCTCTGTCTCTCTCTCTCTCTCTCAAAGGGAATTCCCAGGAAATGGTTATGCTGGTGATTAAGTGTGTGAACACTCGAAAACATGTGCATGTTTTCTGCTTGTATATCTTTCATCCCCCCCTCTATTTGCTATTGCCCACTAAAATCAACATGTGAATTATGGAGGATAAATGGAGAGAGAGAAAGAGAGAGAGAGAGAGGAAACACATCTGGGAGAGGAGGGATGTGGAGGAGATCAGAGAGAGAGAGTTCATAAAGTAATAACAGGAATGCTGTTGTATTTGGGCACAAGATGTCAAAGATGCTGCATTGTTAAACTTCAGTATAATAAAATGAACCAATGGGTGAGATGGTACAGATTCCATCATCTATCAGTTAGCGCTTTTATGCTGCAAATTACGCCTATAGGGGCTGTCTCACAATTCAGGATTATCCAGATTATGAGGTGTGAAACTGAGCAAAACCCAGAGACCCTTTATTAATGCTAAACTAAAGAGCTGATCCAGGGTTTATTCAGTGCAGTTATTCACTAAAATAATGCCTCTACTTGGCCTGAACGTATACAAGAAACTCCCTGAAGAAACTGTATGTCCTTCTGTTATGTCTCATAAGGCCATGTTGCAGATTTCCTGCCAAATCAATAATGTACATGTTGTGTTAAGACAAGTAAATCAGTCGTCCAATACCTTGTTTGCTCACTTTTACCATAATTACATCTAGGGCTGAACAATTAAAAAAAACAACTAATTGCGATTATTTTGACTGATTTTGCAATTGCGATATGATTTGCGATATTAAAGGGTATGATCATTTTCATTATTCTAATTTTCAAGATGTTTTCTTAAGTCTGTAGAATATGACGTGTAGGACAGGACATCTCCGCAGCACCACAATAATGTACGATTAACAAAATTAACAAATATTGCACCTCCTGCTATTTGAAGATTGCAGTAGGCCATATTGCAATTTTGATAAAATTTCAATTAATTGTGCAGCTAATTACATCCCACATTTCTCTCAATAATGAGTCGTGACTAAATAAAGGACAAACACTAATTAAGTCAGTAAGTGAGGTAATATGGCGTCATGTGGACTCTTCTCTGCACATCAAGGTGGTGCTGAATCAATTAACCAGTCATTCACTGTTGGACTATGAATCCGACAAAACAACTTGATTATTTTCTAAAGTTTTATGGACGAAATTGATGCATTAATCAGTGATAAAAATAATTGTGAGTTGCAGCCCCTACTGTGCAGTTATCCTGTTTACTTAATGAGACATCTTCTAATAATCCTGTATCTATTGTCACAAAACGATGCCTCTACTCGTCCCCAACTTATCAGATACTCATTGAAGAAACAGCATATTTTCCAGTTTTTTCCCATAAAGCACATTTTTTTTAACCAGGAAATCTCTTGAGATACACTGTCACTTTAACAAGAGACAAACCTTGGCAAAACGACAGTGTAGAGTTTACACAGATTCACATAAAAAATACATTTACAACTTTCGGCACTTTACGGCATAGGGCCTGAGAGACATACCGGAGAGAGCTCGACTATTTAACGCGGATGAATTACTCGTGTAACTTTTTCTTAATATGGCATTTGAATGCCTGGCATGACGGCAGCCTTTCCAAATCTTGTAAATGATTCCAAAGCCAGGGTACATGCAGTTTTTTTTTAACAAGTTCAGAACAAACTCTGGGGACTCTGAAGGTTATCCATATCAAATAAAGCATGACTCAATCTGGCACTGTTGTGCAGTAAACAAAGAACATTTACCCCAACTGTGCTGCAGAAATAACTGAACCACAGGGAGTTGTTTAGAATGTGTTAAGGTTTATATTTAAGATGTATTGATTGATAAAGCCAACTGTAATCTGGTAAAAAAGATGCTTGTCGGCCGTGTTTTCACATGGAGCTCAGAAATAAGTCTACCGGGGACACATGGATTATTTTAGTGTCTGTGTTTTAACAGGGAAGTTGACAACTGTTCCAAAAACTTGGCGTACTCCTTTAAGGACTTAGCAAAGTGAGAAAAGAATTAGGACACACACACACACACACACAGAGAAAGTGCCCGAGGGCAGTGCAGTTTGTTTACATGAAAACCCCACTTTTGACCCCGTCCCTCTCTTTTCACCCCCTCCCTCATCACTATATCCTCTCTCCACATCTCTTTTCCCCACATCCCTTCATCCTCTCTTTCTCCTCCTTCACTTTTATACGGTCGCTGAGCTGCTGCCGTCTACTGTAGGCCCATCAAACGCACTGACTCATGCAGGAGGGAGGAAGGAGGAGGAGGAGGAGGAATGCATTGCCAGTCTTTCTTCTGTGTTTCGGCTAGTGTGCGCACGTGTGCTCGTATGTGTGTGCGTCCCCGTGTGTGGTTGTTTTGTTCTGGGTGTGTGTTTCTCGTTGAATGACTTCCTGTTTGAGCTTGTTGTAAGGCTCCAGAGGCTCCAAACCATTTTCCTTCTCTCTCTCTCTCTCTCTCTCTCTCTCTCCCTCCGTCTGCTGCTGCTCCGCCCTCTGCAGCCCAGCCGCAATTCAATTTAGATGAATTCCAACTGGAATTCAGTTAAAATTCCTCTCAAACAACCAATTAAACAAACGGGGAGAGACAGCGTGTCTACAGAGCAGCTCGGCCCTCTTTTCAGTGTGCACAAAAGTCAAAATACAAAATCGTCTTTACACCTAACGTCAACATTTGCCTCATTTGCAAAGTGTTTCATTCAGCTGGATTATATTTGCACCTGATAGTCAAATACACTTCCTGTGTACATGATGTGCCTTTGCATGTATATACTTTCAAAACAGGCACTGAATATGCTCTGTGTATTAAAAAAACCAAAAGAATTTATATCCGGGTCCAAACATGTTTTCTTTGCTCAGAACCACATGGCAAAAGTACACTTTTTTTTTTCGGATTTGTTTATGTTCACATTGCACAATTACAAGCAAACCAGGGCTTATAAACAAAGTCACATGGAACCACTAGTTGCTCATTAATTGGCAGGAGTTATGGGACAGTTTTGGCTCCAGTTCAAAAGGCCTGAGCGAAGCATGATGCGTCATAAAATGTTGCATTTCGAGGTTGTTTCCTGCAATTGGGTCGGGATTATTTAGTCTGACCGCACCGCCGTTCACTTAGTGGAGCTCAGGACTACAATCTTGGCCACGGTTGAGGACACTAAAGCCACTTTAATGCTGCTGTTGTCCTCAAAACCAAACTGACTGCAGACACTTGTTCCCCATTCACAAATATCCTGACTAGGCATTTTTGGATCTATGTGTTTTTTTAGGACGAATGTTCGAACGTCATTTTTGGCCATTTTTGACAGCCCTAATTTTTTGTGATCTAGGTATGCACTTTTATATCAGTCATGTCATATAGTTCATTGGAATCAGCCAAATATCTAGTTCTCAACTACCTTAGAATTTTGTCTCGATGATTGTCGATACATCAGAGTCTATTTAAACCTCAATGGTCTATCAAGCTATACCGCAGACGCTAACGCAGGTTGTGAATGGAACAGTTCGACGTTTTAGGAAATTTGCTTATCCGCTTTCTTGATGAGAGTTAGACGAGAAGATCAATACCACTCTCGTGTCTGTACGGTAAACACGAAGCTGCAGCCAGTTAGCTTAGCATCAAGCATTGGGAGAAAGGGGAAAGATTTTAAAGCAAAATGACACCCAGATTTCTTGCATATTTATGAATGTTTGAAGACAAAAGCTCACAAATTGTTATGTTGTGTCTTATTTGTTCTGTTCGCTCAAACATTACAAACTAAAAAAAAGACCAGCTGTTTCCCCCGGTTTCCGGTCTTCATTAAGCTAACAATGTGGTAACAATTTTCTCATCTGACTCCCTGCAAGAAAGCGAAGTGAGAGTATTTCTGTTCGTTTTGAGGGTGCCATTGTTACCAGTTTAATGTATCCTGGAAATCCATTCAACACCGATTTGTTTTATTCTAAAGCAGACGAAATTTTCTCTCAGCAGTTTTTTTTTGTCAGTTGTTCCAAAACTTGGCTATCACAGGCATATTGTGCTGTGATGGGATGGTAGTTTGAAGTTTTTCACAAAATGTGATGTCTCTATTCATACAGGAATTGTTCCCAAATTTCTCTCCATCTGCATCATCTTATAAGACTGCGTTTTGAAGTTGAACTCTCCTACAAATTTTCTTCCTGTATGCTTTCTTCCCCCCGCCTGTTGGGACTTGCCAAGCAGCTCCTTTTATCGTCTTGTTTTTTTGTTCCTGCTTGGCTTTGGCCGGTTCTTAGTAAACACTTTATATCACACCATGGAATGATTTTATGATTGCCACAGAACTGATAAAAAATATCCTCTGTAGCAGCCTCGAACGATCATTGCTCTCCTTAAATAAGATAAATAAGAAAGATATTTTCATAGCTGACTCTGCACATGTTGCCAACACAGCATGCACTACGAATGTACGACGTGTTGAAAGTCCTCCCAACGCAAGGCGAGATGGTTTCGTAACTGCTTGGAACCCATTTTGCACCTGAGATGTGACAGCCAATAAATCAAAAGGTTTCCATCCTTGGAAGCAGATCTCTGTTGTAAGCAGAGGTGCTCTGTCAACGTGACCTTATGGGGAAACATATTGGTCTCGTCCGCTTTCATGCCAGCTGTTCCTGTGTGCCAGTATCAGAAAGTGGATGTCCCGGTTTAGCGTGAGATAGACGCGTGGAAGCAACAAGCCACAAATTCTCAATCAGTTAAGGGGTAAACCCTTTGGAGATGTAAGAGGAGGAGGAGGAAACGCAGACTTGTGTGAATGCCTGACGGCTTGCTGAGAAACACTGCTGACATCCTGACAGAGTGGTGAGAAACAAGGGATGGATGGATGAATAGAGGGTGAGGTGGAAGGTGGAAGGTCAACCACAGCCACATGTGAAGTGTGGGACTGACATCTGGACTCCTCCATCTCTCCCTCTCCTCTTTCACTCACTACACATGTGACTCTGTATCTTATATCTGATCTCTTCCCCATTCTTTCTTTTGCCATCATTCTATCGCTCTCTCTTCCTCCTTCTATTAGTCTCTGTCTGCTTCCTGTGTATCAGTTTTGTTTCCCCTCTGTCCTCTTCTTCTTTCTTTCTATCTCGTCTTCAGTCTGGATCTCTGTCTGGGTTTTTTGCATTAACACTACTAGGGTTAAGGGTCCACCACTCCTAATATGCCCTTATAATATTTGATTATATATTATCCATATTTATATTAGGCTTTAAACACCACAGTGTGTCAGTAGAGTTGGTACAGTAGAGGTCTCGTTTGTCTGTCGCCACGCACTGACCTGCTATTCGTCCATGTATCTCCAAAACGTCAACTTTCATGAGAAAAACACCCTTGTTTTCAGCTTTGTGACAATACTTCTTTATCTCTAAAAGATTTTTTAAAATGGTTTACTTGGCTAAAAAAAAAAAAAAGTAGAAGAATTTCGTGAGAACTGAAATTGGAGGAATTTCTAAGTAGTTTCGTTGCCTAAACCGAGTTGTTTCCTGTGAATACGGAAGTTTATTTTGAAAAGACAGTATGCAGAAATTGACACGCGTTGCTGGACATGCGCATGAAAAATGAGGAATAACTTTTCGTAACGTATCATATACGAACCGTTGCCCTCCCACACCAACAGTGGCTGCGACGAGGACGTCAGTGCAGGAGATCCTCCTCCTAATGGGGGAGAATCTGAAAAAAAACAACTCTTGCCACTCTATTTAACTTAATCCAACCTGTATACACTGGGGTATTGTTCAGTAGTTAGAACATGGCACTACCACTGGTGGGGTTAGCGGTTCATTTCCTGAGTGCATGTTGGATCAGATGAACGTTAAATGACCCCTGTGGAAGAAATAAGGTGATGCAGCACTAGAAAATAACACTAACCAAGAGTCCCAGAGTGCCCTCAATAATGCCCTCATATTCTATAGCTTATTTTCCCTCTCTGGCCCCACTCCTTCCTCTCCTCTCTCCCTCTCTATCCCTCTCTCGAGTCCAAAGGTTACCTACTGTCATCAACTTTTACCATGTTGCCCGAGCAGCAGCTCAAACACACTCACACTAAGTGCACACTGGCCCTCTTTTCTCACACCACTCCCGCAAGCTGTCGCCGAACACGCACACTGTACGGCAGACCAAAGGTGCACTCGGAGGAGCCGCTTTTTTTTTTTTTTATCAGTTTCTCTCGCTAATGGCTTTCTCCTGACTTGTATTATACACACACATTAATTTGTGGTGAGGGCAGTATGTAGGAAGAGAGGCAGAGCAGCCGTGTGCGTCTTTCTACATGTGTATGCCCTTATAGATTGTGAGTTTTCAAGAGGGACTCATTAGCCGGCGTCTGTCCGTGTAAGAGCTCAGCCTCAGAGGGTGGTCCATCCACTCTGTGTGTGTTTGACATTATGGTCAGGTAATGAAGGTGTTTGTCAGAGGGTCAGGGCATCTGGAGGGGGTCTGGAGACAGAGACGTGGCCTTCAATCACTTAAGGAGGAAAAAAAGGAATCTTAAGTGTTGGAAAGAGAGTGGATTGAAGGGATGATTGACATTGAGAGAACATGAAAGAATGAAAAGAAAGAAAGGAAGGAAAGAAGGAAGGAAGCGAGGCAAGACTTCAGAAGGTTTCTACATATGGCAGTTAATTAGGGAGTGGGGTGAGGTCCAATTATAGAGCTACCACCCACTCTCACCATAGGGTGCATGTTTATGGTAAACAAGGTGTCTGTGTGGAGGGCGTGCAGTAATGAGTTCCTGTTATAGGTTTCTAACAATTACCCTTAATTTCATCTGGAAACTATATGTGACCGTTTTGTGTTATAAAAACACACTTTTACAGAGCAGTTACAGTGACACTGGATTATTTTCATTATCATTAACCTGTTGATTGTTTTGATTAATCATGTGATCTATAAAATATAAAAGAAATAGTGAAAAAATTGCCATTACAATCTTGGTAATGTCTTTAAATTGTCCAACCAACAGTGTAAACCCCAAACATATTCAATTTATAATGAAAAATTGTATTTAAATTATGTTTTTGAAGCTGGAACTGGAGAATGACATTTTTGCTTGATTTAAACGACTAATTGATGATAAAACATAACCGAATATAATTGAGTCAATATTTGACATTTTTGCTTGACTTAAACGACTAATTGATTATAAAAAATAACCAAATTAAATAATTAAGTGAATAAATAATTGACATTTTCTTGACTTAAACGACTAATTTATGATAAAAAATAACCAAATATAATAAAGTGAGTAAATATTTGAAATTTTTGCGTGATTTAATGACTAATCGATCCTAAAAAAAAAGAACAGAATAAAATAATTAAGTGAGTATATATTTGACATTTTTGCTTGATTTAAACGACTAATTGACAGTAAAAAAAAGAACAATAATTAAGTAAATTCGTGAATACACATTGAAAGATTGAAAGATGACTATGTAAAGAAACAAGAGAGAAAGATAGACAGAGAGAGTGTAACAGAGATGTGTGTGTGTGTCACAGCTGCTCTAGAAATCAACTGTCAGGTATGCAAAACTCAGCAGGCAAATGTGCATGCAAATATATCAGACCACAATGCTGTGTGTGTGTGTTTGTTCAGCCAAACTGTCTGTGTGGCTTGAAGGCTATATGGGCTATATGTTGTTATATTACCGGTCACATGAGCCTATAGATCACATTCCTCCGTGTAAATGTGTATATGTGTGTATCCGGTCCCAGTGGAATTCCCCATCTATACTGCAAAATGTAGTGTATTGTCGAGAGAAAAAGATAATTAGTAACATAAACTGAGCCTGTTGTGGAACGATTGAGATAACATCATTTAATGTGTCGAATAAACAAAGTAAAGAGAGGGAGACACCTTGTTGGCCTCATTCCTACAGAGGTCATTCGAACACTCAGGGTGAAAACTGTCGCACTTAAAATGCACCTCATTGTCCTTTTTTGGCTAAAAGTTAAGATAGTTGCCCAGAGGAATGTACCTGGCCTGCTCTGTTGATATTAAAGGGTGAAGACAGGTTCCTGTAACAACTGCAGCATCCCTACAGCTGTTGAACAATCAAAGTAATACCATCACACTATAACACAAGATATATGTGATGACTTCTATCTCTCTTAACTATGAATTTGTCTCTTAACAATCTCAAAAATGTACTAGAACATGATTGTTGAATCTAAAGTGAGTCCTAAATATTGTGGCAACTGATTTCGGATTGGTTCTAGTTCTATGATATAGTGTATGAATCTACAGTTTAAGTGGCAGTGGTCAGACTGAGGTTGAAAACCAAGTTATTATCACATAGTTAATACAGCTTTAATATGTGGAAGTGATATTTCTGGCTCCTGTTTTTTTCCTGCTGAACATGTCCTCATGACCTTGATGGATTCATGCTGTAGTTTATGTGTGTATACCATATACTTAAAGGACCATTGTGCAGCATTTAGCGGGATCTATTGGCAGAAATGGAATGTAATATTCATAACTATGTTTTCATTAGTGTATAATTACCTGAATCTTAGAATAGTATGTGTGTTCGTTGGCTTAGAATGAGCCCTTTATATTTACACCGTGTGCAAAAGCGAGGTAACACCACCCACCCGCAATCTGAATTTTGTCGCTCCTGAAGTAGGCGAGGCGAAGGTCCTGGAAGATACTACGGCGTTACCACAGTTTTGCACTCGGCGGCCCACGTTACCAGAGTCTTGAAAGGGAGGGGTGAGCGGAGGGGTACTCAGATGGTTGCAATCTGCAACCACACCCCTAGATGCCTCCAAATCCTACACACTGTACCTTTAATTCGTCTTGACAGTTAAGAATCGCTTGTTGCATAATGGCAATGCCTTGCATAATGTATTCACCCATCATGATAAAGATCATTTTTTATATTGCCTAGCAAGGGTGATGTTTTTTTTTTTTTTTTGGTGTGTCGACCAGCTGCAGCAAAGAGTACCTGGAATTGTTCCTCATTTGCCTCCGTTGATAATGATTTGCAAATGATTTGCATTTTATGCAGTTCATAGAAAGCACAGTTGTCTCCGCTAATAAGGATGTATGTTGGTTCAGTACTTTGGCTGTGGGAACATCCGCACCTTCCAAACTGACCGTTTCCAGTTTGTATTGTAATCACGTTGTGTTGTCTCAGAAAATCAAACCTAGCAGATAGAAGATAAACAAACATAGCCGTTATGGCTGCAGATGTGCCAACTCAGGCCTCACTGCGAGTTAAATAACTGCTCAGCGTCGACATCAAATCACCAGCGGAAAACAGCATCTGACATCAGGTCACAGCCTTAAGATGGTAATCGCAGCTTGACATTGGAGTTGTACAGTTTTCCACTGATTCCAGTGAGTAAACACAGTCACAAGTTCCGTGATTTATCGTGCAGACGGAGTCGGCTTCACATTTTGAAGTTAAAGCTGAGCTTACATTCTATCACTGGGCACATCGTATGATGTGCTTCTATCATGAAGCACATCATAGCTGGTTGGAGTGAAGCGTCTTGTTGTATCAAAGTAGTCTCATAATCACCTAGTTGGATGCCCACTTTAAAAAGACTAAATCTACTGTTGCTTATTAAGGTCTCATGATGTGGTTGGACTTTGATCTCGTGCTCTCTTCTTATACTCCTGACCTTGTTGTTTCTTTCTCTTTTTCAACCTTCACCCTTTTTCTTCCAATCCCTCTCCTATTCATCTTCCTCCCATCCTTCTCTTTCTCAAACCCTCTCTCTCTTTTCCTCCTTCTGTCCTTATCTCAATCCAAACCTCCACCTCTCCCGCTAACTCCTTCTACGTAAGCCGACTTTGGAGCCTAAACTCAAGGTATGTTTAGCTTAAAATGCACTAAAAACGTGCATTTCTTGTGAATGGGAAAAGCTGAGGAGACTTCTTTTAAGGAATAGTTCAACATTTAGAGGAAGCCACTTATTCGCTTTCTTGTAGAGAGATGGATGAGAAGCACGATTAGCTTAATGTAAGCATAAAGACAGCCTGGCTCTGTCTGAAGGTAACAAAATCTGCCAGTTACACTATATAAAAATACAAAAATTGTACCTGTTTTACAACCTACCAGTGTTTATCCCCCTCATTTAAGGCATGGTTATTGTGAGTATACATGAGTAAATAGTCCTTTAGCGGCCGTACACATGCCGCGTCTAAAAACGCATGGAAAACGCCAGCTGTGCCGCTTTTTTTTCTTTCCAACGTGCTTCGGATGTTGTCGCGCCTGCCGTTACTAAGCAACCAAAACCTGCGAGCTGCAATAACGATGATGATGAAGTTGCGGTAATTCAGCAGGAAGCCTCACTGACTAAACTAAACACAATCAAAACAAAGATAAATGGATTTCCAGCACTGTGTCAATCTGGCTCACATTTCAACCGGATGTTGTGACGTCCTCGGACAGAAAGGGTGAAGCCAGAAAAATAGTCCGTGGGACAGATCGTAAAGCTCTGAGTAGTCCTGCACTAAAATGATTAACTTCTCCTCCACATATTTACTGTAGACTGATATTTACGGAAGTAAGAAGCGATATCTGCCGGCTGTGATTGGTTGTTCCTCGCCCGCTGCAGCGTTCCTAGCGTGGAACTATTTTTTATCTCGGGGTGCAGCCATCGCGGCCCGAAAAATAGGCGCTTGGGAACGCTTGTGCGCTGCGACGGCGTGCAAAAGACGCGGCATGTGTACGGCCCCTTATGGAGTCTTATAAAGTGATAATGTAACATACTGTGGGATAATTTGCTTGTCTTTAGTTCAGTATCCCACTTCATTGAGAAATTGATTTGCATCAATTCTTTTATGCTAGATCCTGTTTGTTATGCAGAATTTGAAATCATTCAGACTTGAATGATTATTCAAATATTCAACGTTTGCACATTTATGTGTTAAATATGAAACTATGACCATTTATATATCAGCTTTGTTAGTCAGTTTATCTGTTCTAGTACCCACATTAAGAAATACCGTTTGTATGTGGTGTGTTTGTGTGTTGCATTTTTGTAAACGGTATTTCCTCTGATAGTATGTCGGTGGGAACGTTGTCTGTGGGTTGCCAGATCTTCTCTCATCTGATGGGGACGATGGTGCTGATATTGATGCTCATGATGACATGTGCACATGAGTCATCTGTCACTGTAATAACAAACAATCTGCATCATCATCTTCATCGTTGTTTCCCAGGATATCTGGACACTATGTTTGTCTGCTGGACCAGAGTATGACCGCTTACCACTGTAATTACAGAGACAGTAGCTGTGTGTGTACGTGTGTGTGTGTGTGTGTGTGTGTGTGTACGCGTGCGGTCATGGGATCTTTGCGTATGACCCCGTAATGATGATGATGCTAATGACATGTTGATGCAGGCTCCTGTACCATCATCAATGAGATCTTCATGCTGGCCAAACGCTGTGGTTTCCAGCATCGAAACAGCTGTTGCACGACACATGCGCAGAAACACACTGTCTGTATTCCTGTCTGTCTGCAATCCCATAATGGCAAGGCACCGTATAATGGCAGGAGCAGCCACTGCTGCCATAAACAGCTTATTTCATGTCTCTCTCTGTCCTTTTATATTTTGCTGTGAGACTTCTGTAAAGAGAGTAGCTGGTGCGATATTCTCTTTGACACCAGAAGTTGTTTCCTGAGACACAGCTTGGGAACAAAATGGATCACACGCCTATGCGTTGTTATGACCCCTCAAGGAACCTTCAGCACGTAACAAAAAGACTACATTTCATTTTGAAATGTAATGGTGTACAAGGTGACCAAGAAAAACAAGCAGGCAACCAATCTGTAGTTTTCAGAAACACTGGCTGAGGGATTCGGTTCTGAAACAAAAGTATGATTTCACACAACCTGGGTCTCATTGAACAAGATAACAACAATAGCCTGTTTTACTGATGGGACAACAGGGCGTGCAGTGTGTCAGATGGACAGAGCTTATAGGAACGCCTTCTGCTGGAGTACAAGGCATGACCTGTTGTGCTTATACACTGCATTGTGAATCCCAACAGATCATCACAGATTGAATGATGATGTTTTTCTCTCATGTTTGAACAGTAGTTCTAATTTTGAGACAACCTTAAAGGGTAACTTTGTGGTATTTTTCAACCTGGACCCTATTTTCCCCATGTTTTTTTGTGTCTAAGTGACTAATGGGTGCAACAATTCTTGAAATTGGTCCAGTATTGATGGAGAACTCTGTAACCTTCAGTCGCGAAACAAGCTGCAAGGGCAAGTGAGCAACGTCAATGCAACGTCCACTAAAAGTGCTTGACAGGCTCAGATTGTTATTGTAAATCAAATAACAATAAAGAACTGTCCATCTTACTTTGAAAGGAAGTCCTTTGGTATAGGATGGCAGTCTGGAAAACATCCCAGGCACTCTGATTGTGAATTCAAAATCCTTTTTTAAGACATGGATAACACCCACCAACGCACTCGTTGAAGACTTGTTGAGTCGAAACGCATTGGTGGGTGTTATCCATGACGGTACCAGCTTGTCCAATACATCTGCCATCTACAGCACTCTCCCTCAATACTGGACCAATTTCAAAAAGTGTTGTCCCTATTAGTCAGACACAGAAACAGGGGAAAACAGGATCCAGGTTGAAAAAGTTACGCTTTAAATAGTAATCACCAAGTTAATTGCTCAAATGTATGAACACAGCAGAAAGTGGTCCAACTGCTCGAGAAATGTGACGATCAGACAGTTTTTAGCCAAACTTATTTGGAAGAGAAAATGAAAGCAAATGATGACATTTTTTAGTTGTGTAAATATAACCCACATTTTACAGAACAACTTCCTCGTTCGATTTTGACCTACCGTACTTTTGCAGTTGTCTAATGACATTTCAGATGGGCTCACTCTCAGTTATCCCTCTAAATACAGCGGTTTAGATAATATGACTAAACTGATCATCTGAACACTCGTGTTTTTTGCCCAGTCAGACATCATTGTAACAATGCTGCCATGTTCCCAGACATCAGCAATGACTTTGAATAGGACAATGTTGTCATAGCCAATAGAATCGATGGCTAAAAGTATGAAAATGAGACACAAGTTGTAATAAACCTGTACATTTGTTTCTGGTTATAAAACTTGGAGCTCACTTTACTTGTAACTGTGTTGTGTGTGTGTTTGAGGGAGAGATGGATGTTATTGTTTGTCCTTCTAACGTCTCTATTTCTGTTGTCGTCTAGGAGACTAACAGCGGGCTCCCCACCCTGGTGACCCTGAAAGTCGACCCAGATGGATTCTTCCTCTACTGGACTGGAGGGTCCAACCTGGTGAGACACACACACACTCTCACACACATACACATGCACAGGTTGGTCTCAAAGTAGGCCGAATGGACTCCCACACAAAGTATTCACAAAAACAGACGTGATCAAATACAAATGGGCCACTCTAAAGCAGACCAATGGATTCTTAATGCACCAGCAGAAGTGCCAGTGTGGATGTTACACTTAGTTGTTTACTAGAACTCCTTTTGGTCTGTCTTTCTAAATCGTTGTTTCTCTGTGTCTCTTATTGTGGTTTTATCCAGTCCATTAGTTCTGCTAAAATGGGCTTCATCAATTTGTCCCGGCCTTGTTTGCCTCCTCTTTTCCCCCTAGTCCTCCTCCGTCTCCCTGATGTCTTTGTGGTCTCCATCCTTTTAGTCCTCCATCTCTTTCCATCCGTCTGCGCTTCCCAACAAACCGCCCTCCCCTCCGTGTTTTTGGTGGCTGCGTGCGCTTAAGCCATTAGTTTAGTAATATTGGATTTTAGGCATTTAGCTGACATGATTAGCCAGACGCAAAGGGCAGTGAGTCAGCAGGATGTTGGCTTTTCACATTTTAATTGGTGCAGATGTATTAAAGGTGTTTTATTTTAATCCCATATCCACAGCAGCCTCTCCGTCTCCTCTCTACCTCTTAGGGGGGTAAGAAAATATCGAAAAATCCAAATCAAATATTACGATATTATGTTTTGTGAAACTGTATCGATTCTCAAAAACACTATCGATTTTTAATTAATAGTTTGCATGCAAAGATGAGCTCAGTCAATACTTTATTTCATTTGCCCCCAGTAGCGGACTCAGTTTTAAAGCTAGAAGATAGTGACATCGAAGATACTGGTATCATATGAAACTAAAAAACCTCAGGAATCCATCGGTACCAACCATGTCATACTAGCTTGTCAAGGAGGAGGCTAAATAACGCTCCAAACTTGCGCTAACACCGGTGTTGTCACGAGTTTATTAACCGGTGGGAAAATTTCCTCTACGTCACATCCCTAGTCAGAACATTTTGTCAGATCTCTTGGATCAAATGACATTTAAAGGCAGCTCAATTAACTCACCCCACCTCCCCCATCCCTCCTTCCCTCCATCCCAATCTCTCTATGTTTTTCCTGCTCTCTCACACACACACACTGTCCCTCTTTATTTCTGGCTGTCTATTTATCCAAAAGGCATGTACGGAATGACCTGTTGATAGCCAATACTATCACTGCGTTATGTCTGCATGTTTTTGAATGTGTGTTCGTGTGTGTACATATCTGGGCCAAACGTCATGCTGTCCGTCTGCACGTGTGTCAGCATGTGTTCATGCGTTCACATAACACACAGAGGCTTTAAATACTCGTTATATCCTGATGCCTGCGCATGCACGCGTATATGTGTGTGTGTGTGTGTGCGTCTGTGGTATTGAGATAATAGGCCATTTGTCGCCTGGGGTGCAGCGGTGACACTGTTTAGCAAAGAGCCAGACCAGTCAGTCATTGGATCTACACACAACGACCGCAAACACTTTTATAAGAAGACAAACAACTTGAAGCAAGAGGTTTATGTTTAGATGTCACATCAAGTGTGGGAAAAAAAAGAGAACATGAGATGGAAAGAGAGACCCCTGTGAGCGTGAAACGTAGGGGAAATACCTCTTAAACGGACATACTGCCGTGTCAGATTTTAATCTTAAAGCTACAACAATTCCCAAATCAACGTCCGGCTGCCTCCCTTGCCGCCGTTGCCACCTCATTTGCTTGATGTGCCGCAGTATTTGGTTTTCTTTCATTACTTACTTAGTGCTTTCTGTTAATGTTGGCGTGACTGAGCTGGATTGTGGCCACCATTCTTAACTTCAGTAGCGGGAATGCAGCTCGCTGTTGGCCACAGACTATGAAATACGCCTCAAAACATTCAGACCACCAAGGCCAATGTCAGGGAAATGTTTGTATTTAGACACGTAGAAACAGAGTCAGGAAGTGACTAATAATGGTAGCTCTTTTTTGTTTTAACTTTTACAACATTTTAATGTCTAAAAATCTGTATGTAGCCACCTTAAAGAGGACCTATTGTGCTTATTTTCAGGTGCATACTTGTATTTTGGGTTTCTACTAGAACATGTTTACATGTTTTAATGTTCAAAAAACACTTTACTTGAGGGCGGGCTAAACTAGCTGCTACACAGGTATTATGCAAATGTGTTACTTGGTGACATCACCACGTTACGTGAGAAAAGGTGAGGCTTCAAGCGAGGTGTTTCAGGCAGTTCAGGAGCAGTGTTTCTGTGGGGGAGGGTAACTCCCTTTGGCCTGGGCTTTGTAACTTTGCAGACCTTTTACAAGCACAAAAAAACTATATACTAAAGGAAAGGGAAAAAGCACAAAAGCATAATAGGTCGTCTTTAAAGTGGTGTGTGTGTGTCTAAATAGATTTTTTTCAGTCGTTGCTGTGGTGTTTTTGAACTGCACTTCCCAGAGATCACTTGTCAGTTAAACTGTGTGGCCAGTGCTGCTGTGACGTCCGCTACTTCCACTTTTCTGTGTATTAAGTTTCTACAATGACGCAGGTTTAAATCTGGCTCATAAAATCTGGACAGTAGAAATGAGACACGTGCCCTCTGCTCCTCCTCAAACCTAATCTAATGAAGCTTCTCTGCTCCGTTCTAAGGTGAATATAAACACACCTGAATGTATAGATATGGCCCGTGGCTTCACAGATGTCCCTCTTCAGTGAAGCTTTAACTCAGCGTTGTTGGCTCCCCTGGAGATTTCCGACCAGAGCTGAAAAGAAAGAGGACACTGCAACACAGATATCCAGCTCTTATTAATGAGATCAGTTAATACACTTTTACACAGATGACAAGGGCATTCTGGGTGGAACCCATTTTCTCTGAATAGAGCAGATACCCAAAATATTTGATCTCCAGTGCAGTTTTGCTGCTCTGCTCTTCTTTTTGGTTTTGATGTCAAGCGATACAGTGTTCAACGAAAGACGGCCTGCTTTTATTTAAAGGGACAGTTCGGGTGTTTTGAAGCGGGGTTGTTTGAGGTATCCACAGTCAGTGTATTACCTACAGTAGATGACGGTCGGTACGCCCCCTGCTTGGAGAAGCAGACTATGGACAAGTACCTCACACAACCCCGCTACAAAACACCCGCACTATACAGTATATACTATATGATCAAGATGTATTGTGTCCGCTTTGTGAAATTCAGAGTACTCGTGGTCAGTGAGGGAACTGGATCACTCACTAGAGTCATTTTTAGAACCTCAGCAAAGGCATGTGAGGACATCCAAAAGTCTATAACCCAAAAATGTCTTGAGGGCTTTTTAAACAAGGCTCAACTTGAGATGAGGGGATAGAAAGTAGCACTTTCTTCATCAAGGTGAGAGCAGTGACATTGCGTTTTATTTAGGACGGGCACATATACTGTATATGCATTAAAGCTCAGCCCCTGTGGATTTGAGTTTGAGGACTCATGGAGGACTTTTGAAACATACACTCTCAATATCTAACTTTATTTATAGAGGAAACCAGTGTAAGGTATTGGAATCAAGTAATTTCCACAATTTCATTATAATTTCATAAATCCCCTACGTGCAACCTGGAGAGGTTTGCTCCGGCATTTTCTTTTGCTCCATCCGTCATCCATCATTATTCCTCTCTGACTTTATTTGGACCACCTGCCTGCTTCTTCTCACCTTTTCTTTCAGACTTGTTTTACAAAATGTCCTCTTTAAATCTGGTTTATCTCCTTCCCTTTCTTCCTCCTTTTGTAAATCCATCTGGACATGCGTCCTTTCACCTTTTCTCCAGGTGTTTCTCCTCGTCCCATCCTCCGTCTGTTTCCTTACTGTCCACTTATGTCCATCTGTTTCGTGTCACCTTCTTCTTAGGCTTCACTTTGTTTAACATTTTCCTTTAAATAACTCTATATTGCTCTCTTTTTCCAATGTTTCATTTGTTTCTGTCTCGTTCCTGACACCTTTTCTTTGGAACAGCATTCACTCCTCTTTTCTTGAGAACTATGATTTGCCTGATACTTTTCCTTCTATCATAATCTTTGACATCTCTCCCTCTTCCTTTTCCTTTTCTCTCCATTATCTCCCTCTTTCCATCTCTGCGTAATGCTCAGAGGTTCGGCTTACAAGACCTCTTGAACGTGTGTGTGTGTGTGTGTGTGTGTGTGTGTGCAGTCAGAGCCCAGAATTTCCCATAATGCTTGAGTCAGTGGCGATAACAACCAACTGTCGCTGACAGACGCACACACACACACACACACACATGCACACAGTGGCTTGGCAGTGCAACGAGGGAGACACACCCCACCATGCACCAGTCTGCACTGTTTTTCTTTCCCTTTCACTCGCTCACTGTCCTTAATTCTGTCCGTCTTTCCATTCCCGTCTCTTTAAATCTGTCCACTCTTTGCATTTTGAGATATTATTAACATGTTCAGTTCAGTTACTTCACTCTTGTGATTTATTTTAGTGATTATTCCTTGGGTGTTCTGCGGGCATAAATCGAGCGGGGCATACGGGGGTTGGATTTTATAAAAATATTTAAACGTAATGACGGCAGGACTCCATAACATTAACATCCAGGTCTCGCCAAATGTTAGTGTAACATGGTTGATGCTGTTTGATGTAGCACCTTGGAGAGATATACTCCCGCGCTGCTAATTTATGCAGTCCGAAGGCAGGTTTGTTCCAAGCGGTCGCTTTAATTAAACAGTGCATATTTCACCAAACTTTGAAACAGTTCGTGTGCAGCAGGAGTTCAGAAGAGACGTGCTTTAGACGACAGAAAACCCATTTGATAAAGGAGTTGCTGCAGAATTCCCTGAATAAACTGTATTTTAAATTCCTGCCTGTCCAGGTAAAACTCATTAACATACTCTTATTGTGTTAATCTTTAAATTCAAAACAGTAAAAATCGTATTCCCTTTGTTTGGGACCTGTTTTCACCCCTTCAATGACCCCTAAGGATCCAGTCTGGAAACCAATTCCCCAATACTGAGCGCAAAGTGCACGCCAGTGGCCGAGGGTTACACAAGATCCACGTCCCAAATCCACACATCTGCTCCGACATATGCTGCACCCTCCTGCTAACCCTGCTGTGTGTGTCCTTTTTCTGTCCTCTATAGCCAAACCCTCCTCCGCCTCCTCTTTGCATTTGCAACCTAAATTCGATGCTTTCCGTATTTAGCAGATGAACAGACTGTTGGAGGTGAAATAACAGCAGGACAGCTGGAGGAGATGGGGTCAAAGGGTTCTCTAAAGAGGTTGGGATGGATCTTAAACGGGAGTCCTCAATCATGTCAAGTGGACGCGCGACAGGAATAGCCTGAAAAGTTTGTTGATGTTTTGCTTTGTTGTTCTGTTTTGAGACCCACGAGGCCATTCCTGCTGAAATACCCTTGAGCACTGAGAGGTTGAAGATGTTCTAAAGGTTATAAACATAACATCTAAAAGAATTAGGTCATACCTTTGCTTTTTAGAGGATAAACCTCTTATCAAAGACTGCGTTTACATGCCCACCAATATTGACAATATTCCCAATTTGATATGGGCTGCATGGAAACATGAATATTAGTGGAATATTCATTTTCATGAGCCATGTAAACAGCATAGTGGGAATATTGTCTTTTACGGAATAAGGGCAAAAAACTGAATATTTTGTGCATGTAAACGTAATCAAAGTGAATTTCAGTTTCAATACTTGGTTCATTTTCTAGCCGTTTTAACTGTATTGCAGATTATAATGCAATTTTTTTGACGTGCCTCGGGGGTTTTCCATTTCTTGTTAGTCAGATCTCCGTCTTACACTCCCCTTCATTGGAAAGTGAATGGGTTGGTCACAGAGGATATACACAGGATGTAAGAACGTGGTTGGATTTGATCATTTGTGTCGTCTTTTTTAAAGAACAACACAAAGCCTGTTCTCCACCGCACGGCCAAACGGGGCTAAACCAGGCCAGATATTATTCATGGCACCTTGTTTCCCTGTTTAAGAACATTTCTGCAATCATTTTCCACACCACCGTTGCCAGCGCGGATGATTTTTCAGCTTAAATGACGTTTCCAATAAACGAACAGGGACGTGTCCTGGCGGAGCGCGGCCTCACCTGCCATGGCGGGATGAGCTGAAATGCACCTGGCACTGCGGCTAATCCTCCCCGTCGCTCTGTTTTACTTCTCTCCTTTTCTTTATCACTTTTACTGTTGGCTCTTGCCCTGTTTCTACAAGGCTAATCCACCTCCAATTTGTCTTCCTCTCCCCCCTTGTACTTCCCCGCGTCTCTCCGTCTCGGGGGCAGCTGCTCGTCGTCAGGGGGATGAGGCAAAAGTTGTTCCTCTAATATAAACTGAAGGATGACATTTCCTCTCCCTCTCTCTCTGCTCTCCGTCTTCTCTTACTCTTTGTCTGCCACCTCTCTATCTGCTTCCCATCCCTCCCTCCTTCTTCTTCCTCCCCTTCATCTCATCAATGCATTTTCTCACGTGGTCCCTTCCTACCAGAGTTATTGCTCTTTAATTTCTTGTAACAACACTTGTAATCTCCCTCATTCTCTGTCTTGGCGTGGGAAAGTGGGCAGGAAGTTGCTCAGACAGGGAGATGGGGGTTCTGGGGAATTTCGTTGCCCCCTCTTCCCCTCCCTTCCCTCACTCCTCCACATTTCCCCTTTTCTCTGAATTCCCCTCCTTCTGTGCTTCCTTCCCTCCCTCCTTCTTTAAGGTGTATAGGTCAGGTCAATAGTACCTGGGCTTTCAGACATTTGCCCTCAGGGATGTAATTAAGTTGCCGCAGAAGTCCAATTTAGCCTCCTAATGGCGGGGAATTGATTTCACATACCTTGACCAGATTGAGGGGCGGGACGCAAACCACAAACAAACACTAACTCTAGTGTGACAGGTATTACCTGTAATGTGATTTTAACAAACACCCTAGGGGGGCTGATCCAGTGTCTCCACATTCTTACTGGAGTTTTCTGAAAGGGATTTGAACCTTGCCTGTCCAATATGAGAAGGAGTGGTTTGGATTTTATACAGTATATATAAATCTGTTGTGTTTAATCCGTGCAAAAACTAGAGTTGTTCCGATACGGGTATAAGTTTTAGCTTTTAGGTGAAGTCATTTGAAATTTTGAGCATGTATAGCAGGCAGGAAAGGAGGAGAATCCCCCCCAAAAACATGAGATGTACTACACAAAGCTACAAATTTCTCTGTAAAAGTCTGTTTTTTTTAGGGTGCTTTCACATCAGGGACCCGGGCCTGGATCCGAGTACACTTGACCCCAAAGTCAAGTTGGTTATATTAGTGTGAAGGCTCCGTGCCGTACTCGGGCACGGTTCGTCGATCCGTGCCTCTGCGAAAAAAAACCCCCGAAATGTTACACACTGTTACTTTAAGAAGTACTTTATTAACCCCCCCATTGGGGAAATGGGGTTTTGGGTATTTCCCAAATTATTCCTTCACTTGATGAACTGCCAGCTGACGTCTTCAAGCAGCAAATGTTTAGCAGTTTTCCGCGATAACTGCCTTGAACATCTTGAAAGAAAAATAATTTATTATCAAAATGGTCGATTCATTTTCTGTGGGATGACTAACTGTTTTAAATGATAATTGTTGAATGACTTCTCCGCCCTGCGTTGACTCACTAGAACCAGACTCAACTCAGCAGATAACATTGTGTGTGTGTACTGGGTGTGCATACCAGGCTTTTAAGGTAGTAGCAGCCTCTTGAAACTTTTCTTGTGGTACTCCCAGCCGTGTGTGTGTGTGTGTGCGTGTGTGTGTAAATGTGTGTGTGTAAATGTGTCAGCTGAATTGTAAGTAGAACAATTGTTGGCAGGTAGAAGTAGAGATCTAATAGAGATTATCTCCCTGGCTCAAGTCAAACATCCACAAGGAATTAACTTGGAACAAGGGCTTTACATAACGCACACACACACACACACACACACACACACACACACACACACACACACACACGCGTGCAGGAGGTCATTCTTTCGCACACACCCACCCAGCGAGCGGTTCGCAGGGGAAGTTGAGTGTGTCAGTCGATAATGTGACAGCTTCCTCCCTCTTTCTCCTCTCCTCTGGTTTCTTCACTTCGCCCGATCACACGTTTCATTTTCTGTGGACATTATCTGTTAGTGCACATGGCAGAGCGGCCTTCACTTTCACTCTCTGTCACACACACACACACACACACACACACACACACACACACACAGACACACACACACACACACACACGTATACATTCAGTTCTTCACTGTAAGAAGAACTGAGACACTGCTCGGTATCGAATCCATTGTCTTAGCAGATGCTTCCTCCGAAAAGTGTGTTTTTTCTGTGTGAGTGTTTGTACACAACATTGTGCTTTACTAATCTCTCTGCTCAGCTAATGAAACTTCCACCTCGTGTGTGAGAGCGGCTTAGAAATTAAGCTTTTTATCTAGGGCTGTCAAAGGTAACGCGATAATAACGCGTTTACCAATTATATTTATTATACCAATTATTAATGCAACTTTACCTTGTAGCGGGCTCAGTTTTAAAGCTAGAGCAAAGCATCATATGAAACTAGAAAACCTAAAGAATCTATTGGTACCAACCATGTCATACTAGCTTGTCCTGAAGGATAAATAACGCTCCAAACTTACGCTAAATTTTGGCGAGGAAATACTGATATGGCTATTTTCAAAGGGGTCCCTTGACCTCTGACATCCAGATATGTGAATGAAAATGGGTTCTATGGGTACCCACGAGTCTCCCCTTTACAGACATGCCCACTTTATGATAATCACATGCAGTTTGGGGCAAGTCGTAGTCAAGTCAGCACACTGACACACTAACAGCAGTTTGCCAAGTTATGATTTGAGCATATTTTTTATGCTAAATGCAGTACCTGTGAGGGTTTTTGGACAATATCTGTCATTGTTTTGTGTTGTTAATTGATTTCCAATAATAGATATATACATACATTTGCATAAAGCAGCATATTTGCCCACTCCCATGTTGATAAGAGTATTAAATACTTGAGAAATCTCCCTTTGAGGTGCATTTTGAACCGATAAAAAAATGTGTGATTAATTTGCGATTAACTATGGACAATCATGGGATTTATTCCTGTGCAATGAGGGATTATTGCCAACATTCGTGTGCACTCATTCTCTGTTTCTCCTCCAAATAAAGTAGCTTATAGATCATCTCTCATTGCTTTCTTGCTCTCGCTTCATATTTAGTGGACGGATATAAGATTGATGTTGAACTTCTCATCTAACTCTTGGCTAGAAAGTGAATAAGCATCTTTCGTGTTGAACTATTCCTTTAAACTACACATACTCTCATAAAACTTTGCATTCTTCCTTCCTTCGCCTTCTTTGTCTCTGTGTGTGTTCATGGCCTGCTGACAGCTGCACATGCGGGTTTGTGTTGGAAGTCCGCCGCCCCACTGATCTGTGTGTGTTTGTGTTTTGCGAGAGATTTACGATCGCTGCGACTATTTTGGTTGAGTGTGTGTTTTCGACCCGGCTCTGCCTTTATTTATTTGCGCTACGAGACATTTGGTACGACTTATGCGTGTGTTCGTTTTATTGATGTTCAACTTGTTTTCGCTTTTTCCGTTCATAAACGATGTTTTTCCTTTGTCTCGTGCACTTGGACTTCATTTCTCTTTCATGTTTTAGTGTTTCTTCTCCCCATCTTTTCAGCACTTTGTCTTCTTTCTTTTTGTGGATTCTAGTATTTCACTGATTACAAATCACTCGGCCCGTCAGCTGAGTGGCTGAAATGTTTACTCTCTCTTCATTTTCGCCCTCTCCAGACCAGAGAAATATGAAACAACTAAGTGAGGAGGAAAGATGGAGAACAGATAAAGGAGGGAGAGATAGTGGAGGAAAGTGGAGAGCGTTATCTCGTTGATGTACGCAGAGGAAATATTACGAGGCGACACAGACAGAGTTATGGAGCCGTCCCATGTTTCACAGGGGTATTAAGTGTTCCCCTCCTTCTCTTTCTCTAAACACCTCGCCAACTCTCCCATCGTGGCCATAAAACAGTTCGAAGGTTTCTTTGTTCTACTTCTCCGATGTTTCTGTGTCCTTTAAAGTCTTCTTCTGTCGAGGCAACTTCTCCTCTGCTCTCCTCTGCACTGATTGGCCGGTTGGGTCGCACAGCCAAGCGGTAGAGGGTGGAGATGTGTACTGCCCGTTTGTGTGTGTGTGTGTGTGTGTGTGTGTTTGGGAGGATCAGTTTCCTATATGCCGTCATCATCTGCCATTTGATAGGGGGCAGCGATTGGTCATTGGAGGCATATTTAGCCGTGGTGATCTTTCAAACCCACACGCAGGAAAGGAGTGGCGCTCTCTTGATTGTTTCGTTGCCCTCTCATATTTTTCTAATCTTAAGAGTAATGAATGGAGGAAAGTGGCAGGGCAGGAGGGAGGAGGGGATGTGAAGAGTGAATCAAAGAAATGAAGGAAGTGAACGGGAGCCTAATCAAAGCACACTAACATTTACTGTACTTGTGTTTAGTGTCTAAATATAGACTAACCTAATAGCAATTGTTGGATCAAAAACCAACTAAGCACGCAACTGCAGCACAGCCCAAAGGTTACCCTTAAGCTGCCTTCACATGATAAGACATTTGCTCTTAACTCACTGCGATGGAGGGCGCGGAGCCTTGCAGGTAAAATATGTCACCAAAAAGAGCGCAAGGAATGCCATTCACTGTTTATAGGCAACAACAATAGTTGCAGCTGTCCTCATTTAAAGGTCAGCGGCAGCAGAGGTCAAAGTTGAAATAATTTGAACTTTGAGCGCAGCGCTCGGTGGCGATTTTGAGCGGTGCGCCACGTCAAGGGTGGACTGCACCGCTCTCGCCATAGGAAAACAATGTCACAGCCAGCGCAGAGCGGTTTTACCGCTGATCATGTGTGGGGTGGCTTAAGGATACTGTGGAAGGGAAAAAAAGCACATTTTATTTAGAGCAATAATTCGACATTTTGGGAAATACACTTATTTGTTTTCGTGCAGTTAGATGAGAAGATCAATACCACTCTCACATCTGTCCGATAAAAAGATTAGATTGAATCTGTTCAGTTCGCTGTCAGACTTCAAGCGGCAGTAGGCAGAATGTTTTTGGCATCATTTGGCCAAAATTCCATAATAACCTTTCAGCATATTGTAATTCAAGTACTCGCAAACTCCAATTAAACGGTCGAACTAGGCAGCGCTGATCAAATATGAATCAATATTCTGTTACTGTAATGCCTATTTCTCTCCTCAGATGTTTTCAGAAACGTCTTATAGTGTACGCCATGGTCTTGTCTGTCAACTCTCTCGCTCTCGTCTCGTGACAAGTGTGTGAAATCTGACTCCAGCTGCTCTGTGCTGAGACTCCGTACGGAGCAGACACTTTGAGTTTGTAGCCACGTCATCCGACTATGCGTGGATAACACGGCGCTGATACGGCAAAATGAACTAAATGGGTTTTCTTTTTACGCGGCGAGCCTAGTGAGTAGGGTGTAGGGAATGAGCGAATGATGTCGGACACAGCTTTGGTGTGTATGCTAACTGAATACAGAGATCACAGTTCAGCAGACAATAAAATACACCACTGTTTGGCAGCAACAGCTCAGTTCAGTGCTTCTGTGGTTGATAGCAGGAAATATAAATCTAATCTAAAACATCAACAGTAATGTTGGTATCGCTTCCTTGTCACCAAAGAGGAAGGATGAGCTTCTTCTAGAAACAATAGGCCAGACTGCATTGCAGCAGCACATGCATTCTTACGAATAAAGGGTGCAATACACACTCCCTGTAATCAGCAGCTAATTTCACAACATTCTCCAGAAGTGGTGCATTCTGGAAAATGTAGGAAATCACTAACTGAGGCAGAAGTACACGAGGCAGAGTTCTTCGGTCCACCAAAAAATGTTAAATTGAAGTAAATTGTAGCACTTTATCACAACATGACTCCTGGAAAACTCTCAGCCAGACTCATTTGGAGCAATAATGAGCCTGCAGCCGAGTCTGAAGTGATAAATGGAGTGAGCTTGTGTTTGGACTCGGCAGCGCACGGAGAGATGAATGGAGCGCTACAGCTGCCGCGACTAGCTAAATATTACACGCTTGAAACGCATAAATACACATGCGCTAACTGAGCAGAAGGCCTGAATATGTTAGGAATGTGAGATGACCGACCTTCACGCGGACACACGCACTGCGCTGTGCGCTCGCATACACAGCTGTGTGCCCGAAAACACACATTTTCACTTGGCGTTCACACGCTTTCCTGATCACACGATGACACATTTGTGCTCGTCTTGGGTGAAGATTTGCTCGTGAAGAACTGCTCACGCTTCTGTGTCACATGCATCTAATGTGCGCTGAAGCCTTTTGCACTTGCACACACACCTACACACACACTCGCATACACCCTGTCTTGCTCAACAGGTCAGGATGTTTCACAAGTCGGGACCTGCATGTCGAGGATATGCCTGCGTCTGTGTGTTTTGCATTACTAGCCAGTGAGAAAATGTGAACTGTTAAAGACACACAGGCGGCAGACAAAGTTGTAGTCTCATTACTGCGGTCTCCAAGGAGTCACCATGGCAATGGCAGAATGAAACCACGGCCTGTGGGAGAGGTGGTGTGTGTGTGTGTGTGTGCACGTATGTCTATGCGTGTGTGTCCTACAGACCCAGAAGTGATTTATTCCCCCAGGAAGTGAAGTTATTCTCCACAGGCCAATCAGAGGACAAAGTTTGAGATGGAGTTTAATCCAATTGGTCCAACACTTCCGACCTTTTATTACTCGCAGCCAATCCCAGGGGAGGGCGATGACATCACAGCCAGAGTGAAGTAACGAAAGACGGAATGAGGAAGACGCGAGTTTCAATACTTGAGCCGAGGATAGTGACTTTGTGAGTTTGTCTTTGCTGTTGTTTTTGGAAAGGAAATATGGGGAGAACATGGATAAAACAAGGGCAAGGAGATCTTTGAAAAACAGTCCTAGATTCAGACAGATAACAGGAAGAGAGACATAAACATTTGATGTTTTTATATGTTAAGACAGAGGGAAAAAATGTAATCAGTGTCCTAAAAATGCACCCAAAGCCACGCAGAGATGGAGAGAAAGATGAGGAGAAAACGACGTAAAATGAGTGACATAGATGTAGGAAGAAAGCTTGGGGAATGAGTGCAGGGCTAAACAAATATTTACGGTGCGTCCTCCTCTGTGTTTATGGCTGGATTTTATGACCACACACTCCTCCTCTTGCCCACCCCCCCTCCTTTTGCTTCGTCTTCACTTCCAGACCGCGCTATCCTTCAGGTTAAGGGTGCCGTCGGCCGACTTGCTTGCTGTTTATGTAGTGCAACTATGTTCCTATTCCTATTTCCTGTGTGCTTGCATACATACGGTATTTGTGTCGCAGCATCAGTCGTGCAAATCTATTCCAAATGGTCTCTCTTTTTTTCCACTGTCTCACACAAACACAGAGTTCATATGTCACTGGTTGTGTTTTATGTCTGGAGTAGCAGGGGAGTCTGATAAAAGTGGATAAAAGTGGATATAAGTGGATTTAATGGAAGGAGGAGGAAAGCCAAAAACAAACTTTTGTTCCGTCACTATTTCTGCTTGCTGCTTCTTACATAAATTGCAAACAGCAGAAAATATTGATATAAAACTGAACTGTCAGGTCATCATTTTGCGTAAACATACCTATCAGTTAAGGTACATTTCTTTTGTAAACGTTTAATTAATTATTTGAAGTTTGAACTGTAGGAAACCGCTACCAACTCAATCTATATGTCATACAAATAGAATAGATAGTTGGTACTGGCTCTGTGAGGCCGTACTAAGACATACACTGCAGTGGTGTTTTGAGCTTAATGCTATCTCCATGTTTTCCATTTTCACCATTGTTGTTTAAAGAACACCTATTATGCTTTTTCCCTTTCCTGTGTGTTATATAGTTTTTTGTGAATCTAAAAGTTCTGCAAAGTTACAAAGCCCAAAGTCCACCTCAACGGGAGTTACTCTCCCCACAGAAACATTGCTCCTGAACTGCCTGAAACGCCTCGCTTGAAGTCCCGCCTTTTCTTCCGCAACGTGGTGATGTCACCAAGTAACACATTTGCATAATACCTGCGTAGCGGGTAGTTTGGCACGCCCTCAAACAAAGCTAGTTAGAGCAGAGCTGGAGCGTCGTCCTCTTTAATGTGTTAGCATGCTAACATTTGCTCTGTAGCACAAAGTAAAGCTGTGGCCGATGGGAATGTCTTTAGTTTTGCATGTATTTGGTGATCCCTTAACCGCCATCCTTAGTTGAAAATATGACCAAAGTGATTACAGTTCTCTCCCTCAAGGACACATGAACGTCTGTACCAAATGTCACGGCAATCCAGTGTATAGTTATCGCCAGATTTAAGCCTCTTAAAAGGATCACCAAAGCCAGTAGACGTTGTCTAGCAGCCAAGAATGTCTGTACAAAATCTTGTGGTAAACCATTAACCATCCTATGGTTAGTGAGATATTTCAGTCTAGACCAAAGTGGTGGACAGACCAGCCAATCATCATCGGCATCCCTAGAACAACACCACCAGCGTGGCAAAAATATGATAAGTTAATAAAGAGATGAACCACTCTTCCTCCATAGCATTACAACTAACCTCACTGTTTCCTCTTTCCCTGATTTTCAACAGTGATACTGACTAATCTACCAAAATAATATATTCATATACATACAGTATGTAGCTATTACTGATGGTAATGTTGAGTTTCTGTCCTGTACACACTCTTCTGTACTCATCAAGTGATTGACTGACACCTGTCTGTCCTTTAGGAGGTGGACACTCTGGACATCAACACCATCAGGGACACCAGAACAGGGAAATACGCCAAACATCCAAAGGTTGGTATAATGTGTGTGTGAGAGAGGAAGAAGCTGTCACCTCCTGCTGTTGATAACTTTGTCCTCTGACCAGAAATGTGATGCTCAAGTGTGACTGTCACCAAAAGATGCGTGTGTGTGTGTGTGTGGGTCCACTGTACTGTATGTGTGTGTTTCCTCTCTCAGCTGATGGTGCCAAGGTGACAGAGCGTTAATGAGCCCGCTGACAGATGGGCCGTCAGACAGGAAGTGATATAACAAGTGACTGTTGGCGAGGAAGTCATTGTGTAAGAAGAGCGTAGATCGGGCCGACAGATAAAGCCGCATATTAGTGGTTCAGACGTACGGGCGTGTGTACAGGCTTCACTGGCCCATAACTTGCAGCATTTTACATTATTAATCTACTTACAATCTGTAATTAAAGTAATGAACAATGAAATTCGGTTCTGCTTTTAATCTGTATGTAAGAGTAGATACTTATTCTGCAAAAACTGAAATACAACCTGCCTGTTCAGCAGTATTTACAGCGTGACATTTAGGGCTATTGTGTAAAAAGTGAATTTTATTGCTGTTATGTGGTGATGAAATGTGCCTTTAAGACTGCTGAGTAATGTCAAAATATGGTGTTCGGGAAAGGAATGACATAACGGTATACATCATTTCCGAGTGGTTTAAATGCTTAAAGGGCCAGTTCACCCAAATTACAAAAATACCCATCTTCTAAATCATCACAAATAGAGATATTGCGATACCATTTTTTCCGTCTCGATACTTCTCAGATGGTTCTGTGTAACAAATCATGTGACAGGGACAGGTTAGCGTAAAAGAGCTGATAAATTATATGATAACGCGATAGTGTATCGGTGTACAGACTCGCATACTCGCTGATACCCGATCCAGCATTTTAGGCTGTATCGGAGGCATTTCCAAATCCGATTCGGAACAACTGTAATCACGAATATCATCTATGCAAATGGCTTTGGTGTAGTTGGCCCAGGTTTTGCTCTGATAAATGCTTTGATAACTGACTAACTGTACGCTACCTGCCCGGCACCAACAGCAGACAGACAACGTTAGCGACTAGCTGTTGAACATAGCGGAGCATTTAGCAGCTAAAGAGTGAGCTACTTCCCCCAGGAGTCGATAGAGACCAGACCAGAGCTAACAGGAGAGTGAATATTACACTTACATTCATCAGGTGGCCAGAAATACAACTCCAATTGAATGCTAATGTAGCTTTGTATGTGCGGAATGTGTAAATAAGCAACAGTTTGTTCACTATATCAACTTTATAAGATGATAATTTATAGATGTTCTATTGTTGGCCAAACAAATATGTTAATGCCGGTTTAAAAAGTTCAACAATATTTCCAGAAACAATGTTCCTGTTGTTGCTCTGGAAAATCCACAGACCTCACTGTTGACATTTTTACGAGGACTACTTATTTGGTAGATAGTGGTTCCAAAGAAAACTGTCAATAGTGAGGTCTGTGTATCATCTTTAGCAACATGGACTCTGTTGTGTTGTTTTCGTACTTTGAGTGCACTGATCCTTTAAACTCCCTGTGGCTGCTTAATGGAAATGTACGTTTTGTTCTCTGCCTCGGCAGGATTTTTCTTGATAAACAGCCGTCCGAGTTAATTAATTTAATTGAAATGAAAGAGGGACACGATAGAGCGGGAGTGATGGAGAGAATGCATAATTGATGGAGAGACATTGAGCGCTGGAGAGGCTTGGTGATGTTGGAGAAAGAGTGGTCTAAAAAGGAAGAAAGAGTCGTTTGGTTAATTAGATCAGAGTGCTACACCACATGCATCACATTTACTGCTCTCGGGAGGCAGAGAACTGGACGAGGAGCGGGAAGGATGGAGAGAAGTCCAACCTCAATATATTGTGTGTGTCATGTTCACGTTCGACGTCCTAAAGAGTGTGTAACTACAAAAGTGTTTGTGTGTGTCAGGACGCGAAGCTGCGCGACCTGCTGGGCTTAGGTAAGGGCGACAACGTCGAGGGGAAGCTGGTAACCGTCGTCCATGGCAACGACCTGGTCAACACCTCCTTCCTCAACTTCCAGGCTATGCAGGAAGATACAGCCAAGGTAACCATGGAAACCGGCGCCACCCCCATCCCATAACCTACGCACCTAACTTATACTTTAATATTTCTTCCTTCTTTCTTTCCTGTCGTCTTTATAACAACCATCACTTAGAGATGGTAATTTGATAGTTAAAATTTAGTCAATAGTTATTTTACTTTTAACAAACCATTAAATTGTAATTAATAATGTTTACTAATTATTAGTAATGCTATAATTTATGATATTATAACAGTTTATTGTTGCACACATTATAACGTTTTATATATATATATTAAAAGTATTTATAGTGATTATGAAATCATTTGTCAAGAAATCGTTTTAAAACATCTATAAATATTTGATAGATATAGATATTTGTAACACTTCGTTAATGATTAATAATTGGTCCATCCATCTATGTAATGTTGATATATGTTTTACAAAAAAATTCTTAAAAGTTTACAAATCATTTGATAATCATTAACAAATACTTAATCTAGTATATAACAAGTTATAATGTGTGCAACAATAAACTGTTAATAAATACTTTACTAATGTAATCAGAAGGTAATTGTCATCGTCTCCTATCATCTATGATACAATATTGAATTCATAAACTAATTATTTCACATAATACAAACTAATGATAAAGTAACATAAGTTATAGCATTACTAATAATTAGTAAACATTATTAATTATCATTTCATTGATTGTTAACAGTAAAATAACTATAAACTAAGTTTAATTAACTATCAATTTACCATTTATAAATGATGGTTGTTATAAAGTCTCCATCCTTCCTTCTCATCCCCCTCTACTTGTCTCTTTCCCTCCTCGGGCCATATGCTGATTACTCACTTTACGATGTTGACATAGAGGCATGTGCGTGTTTAGGAGTTGTAAAGAGGGATTTTTTTCCCCATATGTGTGTGTGTGTGTTGTGTATATAGAAACTGTTTCACTTAGTTTTGATAACACACAAACGGTCGAGCAACCCTGTTTTCTCATCCTGTGTGTGTGTGTGTGTGTGTGTGTTTCCAGCTTTGGACAGATGAACTGTTCACTTTGGCCACAAACATACTTTCCCAGAATGCAACACGGCACACCTTCCTCCTCAAAGCGTAAGACTCTGTGCATGTCTTATCTTGACATTAGGGAAACTGTAGATCATTGTGTTTTTTTAAAGCCTCTCTCTGTCCGTTCCAGGTACACTAAGTTAAAGCTGCAGGTGAATCAGGACGGGAAGATCCCAGTGAAGAAGTGAGAAACACACACGTCGACCACTTTTTAAAACACCAGCGCCCTCCACTTCTTCTTTCCTTTCCTCTTCTCTGTCTCTCTTCCACTTTCTCCCACCTCTGGGTTATCTCTCCTCACTGTTGCAGCCCATATGAATGTAATCCTTTCAGACTCTGCTGACTTTTTCTGTTACACTTTGAACGATGAAGAGTTTGACTCATGATAAGAAAAAAACCTTTCGAACAGTGACCGTAATCTCTCCAAACTCTCCGTCTTTCTTCCAGTATCCTCAAGATGTTTTCAGATAGAAAGAGAGTGGAGACGGCTCTGGAGCAGTGCGACCTCTTCAATAACAGGGTAATCATCAAACGCGATCATTGACCACAGGGCTGCTCGAGATATGCGTGTGCATTGCTTTGGATCATACGTGAGATTTGAACAGTTGCAACTCAGTCTCTCACCCCGGGGTGTTGCATAGCATTCTTTGCATGCCTCTGAATTGTAAGGCAAAAAAAGACTGCAGGCCTATAGGAGAGTAGGCTTAATATATGACACTTTAATTAACTGTCAACAAGAGTCACACGTTTTTTAAGATTGTTTTTTGTTAATTAGTGAGCTTTAGAGATTTTGCCACAGAGAAAGGCTAGCTGTTTCCCCCTGTTTCCAGTCATTGTGCTAAGCTAAGCTAAGCTAAGCGACCATACAGACATGAGAGTGATGTCAATCTTCTCATCTAACTTTTCAGCAAGAAAGCCTATTTCCCCAAATGTTAAATCATTCATTATAAATCCTTGTGTTGCCATTGAGGTTGCATAAAAACAATATAAAGTAGTTTTACACAGGAGTCACACGATCTTTCCTAATAAATTTGGCTTCCTTGAGAGAGAGCAACTGTTAAAATACTAAAAATCCCTGGCTTCACTCTTCACTTTCAAACCCCCAGAGTCCAATATCATCAAAGGCTTTGCTTGTATCTGCAGTGTAAGGTACCGCAGGCTTGTGGTTTGGGAAGGTAAAACAAGGTTTCTTGTGTGTTATCAGTCAGTGCAATCTTTCATATAAAATCAGTTTGGAGTCACAAGACATTTCTATTTCTAATAAGGGACCAGATTGTGAAAAGTGCACCGTCAGCGTTTCTCTTTGTGTTGCTGTGCTGTGGTGCCTCCTGCTGGTTGAACAGGAGAACTGAGACTGAGGAGGTTCTGATCCATGACTGACAGTGTCATCAGTGTTATTTGGGTGCTTTAGAAAGCATACTTATCTGCAGCCTACGTAATTGATAGTACTTTTAAGTATTTTTGAAGCAGGATTTTAATGTTTTGGGGATCAGTAGTGGAGACGAATGAGTTTTACTGACACTGTGGCATGTGTGATCCAACATTTACATGTGTCAAACTTTGCATTTTATTCCAGTTTGCTAATTTTTCCCCCCTCTTTCTCTTCCCCTCCACAACAACGCAACACAATCCTCTCTGTTCTCTTTCAGTCGGAGGGAATCAAGCCAGATGATTTTACGTGGGACGCCTTCCAGAAGTTTCTCGACAACCTCTGTCTCCGGCCTGAGATACAGAGCATCTTCGAGGAAAGGTATGTAACGCTTTCACAACTGTGTTTATTCCCTTTTGCCGGAATAAAATTTCAATTTCCACCCTAATTCCTTTCGTAATGATGCTCTAGTTATATTTCTAGGATCCTTAATAATGCTCACAACCTGTACCTTGTGTGTGACCGTACGCACACTCTTTGTCTTTGCTCCAGTGGCTCCAAGCGGAAACCATTCATCTCTCTGGACCAGTTGATGGACTTCATTAACCGCAGGCAGCGAGACTCCAGACTGAACGAGGTGCTGTACCCCCCGCTGAAGAGAGAGCAGGTCCGACAGATCATGGAGAAATATGAGACCAACGCCAGCCAGCTGGAGAGAGGTTAGTAACTTTGTGTGTTTCATTCACATTCACAGTCCAGACATTTAGATGCTTATATCCAGATCAGCTTAAAACATGTGATCTTCATTTCTGCGATAGTATATTATAATGCAATGAATCATCGCAGCGAATATAAATCAGCTTTTGCTTTTAACCCTAAGAGTCCCACGTAGACCTATTTTTGTCTTTTTTTTTAAGTGGGTACAGGGGGTCTTTAGGGGGAGATAGCAGGTCAACAGTAGATGTCACATAGAAGTGGTGTACATCATCTGAAAGCTGGGAACCTGAAGATTAATTTGAGATGCTGCTCAGCACTGTGTGTCAAGCTGTTCTAATCATAAATCAGAAAAAAACATGAATTAATTAATCAATTAAATTATGAAAGTGTATAAGGGTTTAGAACATTATGATAGAAGTATATGATGGTCATCCACATGCTCACTTTATGTCTCATAAGTTGTTGCAGCAATTTTTGGGTTGATACCATTTGTTACACAGATTGGTGCTAAATTTAACCATTTGTTTACCACTCGAGAATTGATAAAAATGATCAATAATCCCTCCAAGCCATAGACCCATGCTGTGATTTGGTATCAAACTTTTGACATTTGGAGATGTAAACTGTAAACTGTTCAGAAAACCCCTTATTGTCAATCTAGCTAGGAAACCAAAATTCGCTGTACGTGCAGCTGTATCCTCTCCTGTTTGGTTTATCAGCTGCAGCAGTGATCAGATAACCAGAGGTTTATAGGTATGATTGATTTCCTGGTCTTTTGTTGTGGCAGGTGGTCCTCTTCTGATCCATTTCCCTTCTGTAAAACATCCAGAACGTGGGAATCATTTGTGAATTTGATGAAATGTCCTCCACGTGTTTTGCTGTGGATAAACTGTACAAAACTGGGGAACAAACAGAGCCCTGGCTGCCGTAAGCCGCTCTGCTAGGACACCGTTAAGCCAAAATATGTAAGATGATCCACTGTCCAGCCCACAGTGTTCAGACGGTTGACGTCCAGACAGAAGCCTTTTGCTCTTTTGGTCAGTTAACCACTAGAGCACATGACGTACATTTAGTATAGTATCTTCCAGTCCTTGCCATGAGCAAAAACAAGTTTGACCTTTTATACAGTCGGTAAACATGTCCCATCCTTCTCTCTCTCTCTCTCTCTCTCTCTCTCTCTCTCATGCAGACCAGATCAGTTTGCAGGCTTTCAGTCGATATCTGGGAGGAGAGGAAAACAGCATCGTACCTCCAGAGAGGCTGGACATCATCGACGATATGAACCAACCGCTGTCTCACTACTTTATCAACTCTTCACACAACACATACCTCACAAGTAAAAAAGCACGCACCTCAGATGCAACAAGACACACATGCTGCATTTTAATATCTAGCTTTATAGTTCGTCTTTTGGATCCAAAACTGTCTTTCCCTCCCTTTTATTTATTTGTCTGTCTGCCAACAGTGGGTCAGCTGACCGGCCCGTCGTCAGTGGAGATGTACAGGCAGGTGCTGCTGACCGGCTGTCGCTGTGTAGAGCTGGACTGCTGGAAGGGCCGGCCGCAGGACGAGGAGCCCTACATCACCCACGGGTTCACCATGACCACTGAGATCCCCTTTAAGGTGATAGTCACTGCTTTGTGGCATTCAATTACCCAGGTTACCCTAGTTTAATCAAGGTGACACCTTGGTTTGTGTGAGTTATTACTCTCATAGTCACAGAGTTTTCCCCTTACATAAATGTCTGTTTTCCCATTGTATAAATGACTGGCACCATATAGAAGTGATCAAATAAATCGCCAATTCATGAAAGTTTTTACATCTACACACAAGATTCCTTCAACCTCGGTACATTTGTGCGGTTCGGTCAGCAAATTCTTTGATTGCAGTGGATTCAGAAATGCTGAATATGGAGGCAGCAACCACAGGCAGTTTGAACAAAGTAAATATATAAGACTCCACAGTCTATTGTAGACTCACATACAGTGACTTTATTATTATTATCATTACAGAAAGCCATAACCTGTTGCCAAAATTAACTGAAGCAAAATGTTTTAACCTCCTATCATAAAAGAATCTCTCCTTTGCTTTATAACTGTGAACAAGGCAATGTTCTGATTTATGAGGTGCCACTTTAATTTTGCTCATAAGCCCTCATGAAACACCTAACAATCTGAGGTAATGTTTATCTTACCGTGTACTTAGAGGTTTTATTCAGCTCCTTTTAAAGTTCTCATTCTCTCCCTGACTGTAGGAGGTGATCGAGGCGATAGCAGAGAGTGCTTTCAAGACCTCACCGTACCCGCTCATCCTGTCCTTTGAAAACCACGTAGATTCGTAAGTCGTATCAGTCTGTATGAGTGTGTGTGTGGTTAGTTCGTCTCGAGCTCTATATATGTTGGGTTGTATTGATGTATTTATTACCAAATCAGATGCAAAATCCATGGCTTGATGGTTGAAGGCATGTTGGGTTTTAGTTTAAAGGCCCTGTCTGTCCCATTGTGGCAGGTTAAAGTAAACCAAGACTTATTGAAAGAGGCTGGGACACGGGTCCTTTTGGTCTTGAGCTATTGGGTATGACACGTGCGCAGTGCAACTGGAGCTGCGGTCGTGTGTAGCTATTGGCTCAATTTCGGCGAGTGCAGACCAGATTTTACTGCGCATGTGTTGTACCCCAAAGATATGATCCGTGACATCTCCTCCTTGAAGTAAACCAGGAACTAACCTGTGTCTTGTTCTGTCAGGGCCAAGCAGCAGGCCAAAATGGCCGAGTACTGCAGGACCATCTTTGGAGACGCCCTGCTCATTGATCCACTGGAAAAATATCCGGTAAGACAGAAGGGGTGTGAGAAAATATTTAAAAAAAAAATTGCATATCACGATATTATCTCCATTGATTTTTAATTAATACTTTACATGTAATGATTAACTCTGTCAATACTTTATTTCATTTCATTTGTGTGTGTGTATATACAGTATATATATATATATATATATATATATATATATATATATATTTCTCAACACACTAATATCCTTTGACTCCATAGTCATGGTGTTAATCAACTTGCAAACCATCAAACAGCTTGTGATACAAAGATAAGCTCATGATCTTGACCATTTTGTACTAAAACACAACTCGTGATGCGCTGCTTTTGACCTCATAAACCCCTCTCTGTTCACAACTTTTAGTGCATGCAACCAATTCTAAACGCCCCAGGCAAAAACCTCATTTTTTCACGCACTGGTCAATTTTGAGATTTTGGGCTATTTTTCTTTCATAACATTCATTCATTCATAAGTCTTCTTTCAGACTAGTGGATAGAAAACATCCAAAATACACATTTAGGTGTTTATTTTACTACTTATGTCTATTTGCTTTCTCCTAAAATCACCAAAAGTTAGCATTAGATAATGCCTCATTTGCATATTTAAACATAACATTTCAGAAAACTTGTAATACAAAAAATAATTGTCTTGATGTAAGTAATCAACTGACTAAAATTCTGGCCAGATCTCACACATTGCACCTTTAAGGCTGTTTAACTTTAGTTATAAAGTTATATGGTAGTATAGGTGTATGACCCTGTGACATTGTAACATTAATCTTTAGAAAATAGCACTGAGTCTGGACTAACTAGATTTTATTTTCTTCTTTTTCTCCAAACCTTCAGTTTTGACTAATTGTCTTTCATGTGTCTTTTAGCTGGTCCCCGGTCAGACCCTCCCCTCACCGCAGGAGATGCTGGGGAAGATTCTCATCAAGAACAAGAAGAAGCACCAACACCACCGACCCTCGAGTAGTGGCAGCATACGACGCAGAGAGCCGGAGGATAAGTCGTCGCCCAACAACGGTGAGTGCAGCCGGCTACCTGCATCTCTTGAAGTGGCACTTAGGGCTGAGAATCTGTAGCTTTAGATTGCATTTAAGCACTACGGCAGCTGATTTCACTCCTAAGTTCCTCATGTCCAGTTGTAATCAGGGTTATTACGGTAAACTAAAACTGAAACCAAAATGAAAATAAGCAGTGAAAAATAATTTTAGTAAACGGAAACTAAATGAAAACTATGTCCTTTAACAAAAACTAAACTGAAACGATATTGCCTGGAGAAAAAAAACAAATACAAATTAACGTAAATTCATTAGTTTTCACTAGTTATAATATCACTACCGAAAAAAGGAAAGGCCACGAATTTATGTCAACTCTCGTGATGTTGAACCACAGAAATTGAACGGACTTGACGTTCCAGGAGATGGCGCTATGACACAATTGCTTCACTAAAGTAGCACGAAGATTAAGCAATAAACATTATGGCCATTTCTACATAGTTTTCCAACTGTGTATTTTGTATGTCTGAGACATTATACCTGGTCCTAACAAAAATGAACACACTGAAAACTAACTAAAACTAAAATAAAATTGAAACTAATTGAAAATTCAAAACTATCCTAATTGTAATGAGTATTTGGAGGAATGAAACCTGATGTTAACACTATTAGTTTGCTGTTATCTGCGTAGACTGCCCTCTGACGGACGGCGAGGGAATCCACCTCCTGTCCAACGGGGAGGAGAAGCTGGCCGAGAGGATGGTCAAAGACTCTGAGCCTCGCAAATCCATCGGTGGGTTGTAGAAGAAGGTATAGATGGATATGTGGATTATAAAGTCGGCCATTGTGTCGCACGCTGTTTTTTTTTTTTGCATAACGTGTGCTTATTCCGTCGCTCAGGAGGCGAGGGAGAAAGCGAGGAGGATGAGGAGGACGAGCCGGCGACGGAGCTGAAAAAGCCGAACTCCGACGAGGTAAGAGCCATCCGGAGCGAGGCTCACGGCGTGTTTGACTGGCTGATGATGAGCTGAGTGATGGATTGGTGCTATCTGCCTCCCTCAGGGTACAGCCAGCAGCGAGGTGAACGCCACGGAGGAGATGTCGACTCTCGTCAACTACATCGAGCCTGTCAAATTCAAGAGCTTCGAGGTGGCAAACAGTAAGTGTGTTTGTGAGAGACAGGAAGATGTCCTGATTTTGTGTCCAGGGAAGATATGAAGTGAAGGAAAAAGAGTGTGTGGGGGGGGATGGACAAGCCTCGTTAGTTTTAAGCGCCTCTCCCATGTAGCTCATTAGGCAGACAGGCCGGCTGTGTGGACTCATTTGTGGTTAATGATCAGTCTTGTCATACGGACCTGCCGCACATAAATCATCTCAATCAATTTCTAATGTGTTTTCTCCTTTTTCACTCTCGTTCTGTCCACCAGAGAGGAAGAAGTTCTTTGAAATGTCATCGTTGGTGGAAACAAAAGGCATGGACACCCTGAAGAGCTCCCCCATCGAGTTTGTCGAGTATCCCCGGAAGCTTGTCACTCCTTGAAATATTGTCTTCAGAGGAATTCGGTTTATGTGAATGTTCGTATTCTTTGGTGTGTTCAGATGCCTCTTTTTGTGTATGAACTCTTCTAGATGATGGAAAGTAGTGAGCGAGGAAAAGTCTTAAAAAGTGATGTTTGCCTTTTATCTGCTGCGGTTTACAGCATGTAGCAAATGTTCAGTGCACACATATACCCTCCTATACAGTGTTTGGTTCTTAACAGCACTCCTCCAGGTACAATAAGAATCAGCTGAGCCGAATCTACCCTAAAGGAACGAGGGTGGACAGCTCCAACTACATGCCTCAGCTCTTCTGGAACGTCGGCTGCCAGATGGTGGCGCTAAACTTCCAGACCCTCGGTGAGTCGGGGTTATTATTTCAGCCTCAGATGGCCTAACTCGGGCATGTATAGCCCCGTTTCCACCGCAGGAACTTTCCCCGGAGCCTAGAACCTTTTGAGGAACTCATTGCGTTTCGACTACAGGGACCAGGGTGTAAATTAAGTTCTGGGGACATTTTACATTTAAATAATTCCAAACACAGAGGTCAAGTTACAGCAACTTATCTTGCTCTCTCTCATCCCTCCTTCCCTTCTTCGTCTCTCCATTCCTCCCTACCAGACCTCCCTATGCAGCTGAACATGGGTGTGTTCGAGTACAACGGCAACAGCGGCTACCTGCTGAAACCCGAGTTCATGAGGAGGACGGACAAACACTTTGACCCTTTCACAGAAAACATCGTGGACGGGATAGTCGCCAATACTGTCAAGATTAGGGTGAGGACAAAATGTGTCATCACTTGGACATTAAAAAATTCTTTGTAAGTTCTTTGTTATAATAAACGTGCGTTATTCAACATTCACCAGGTGATGTCAGGCCAGTTTCTGACCGATAAAAAGGTCGGCGTGTACGTGGAAGTGGACATATTTGGACTTCCCGCTGATACAAAGAGGAAGTACAGAACCAAAACGTCCAACGGGAACTCACTGGACCCCGTGTGGGATGATGAAATGTTTGTGTTTAATAAGGTGCACATACCAGGATTCAGATATCTTTCAAATCTTTCTCTCATCGTCTGTCCTTTTGTTAACTCTTAAATGCTCTCTAAACTTGGCGTCAACGCGCCTCTCTCTCTCTCTCTCCAGGTGGTCCTCCCTACACTGGCCTCTCTGAGGATAGCGGTGTTTGAAGAAAACGGCAAGTTCATTGGACACCGGATCCTCCCTGTGTCGGCCATTAGACCAGGTCAGTACACACGCACAAAGCCCATTAACAAAACTGTCATAGCTGGCAGAGGTGTGGACTCGAGTCACATGACTTGGACTCACAAATTTGATGACTTTGGACTTGACTTGACAAAATAAAGACATGCACCTCAACTTGGACTTTAACACCACTGACTCGTGACTTCACTTTGACCTTTTGATTTGAATACTTGATTCCTTCCCTCAAGCCCAAAGATTAAAAAGTATGTTGTTTAAAAAGTGTGTGCATGAAGACGATCAGCTGCCCTGTACCGGAGGTAACTCTGATAGCGTCGGAGATGTTGGGTTGATTTACTTTTTGAGAGATCCTTTATTGATTTGTTTGGGAAGAGGATTTTACTCGTGGGGGGAAAAAACTGAACTGAACAAACTGAATTTCTATCTTTTGTTGTTTATTGCTGAACCCCCGAAAAGTTGTGTTTTTTTTTTTTTTGTTGAACTCTGGACTTAATTCCCCAGATTCACTTGGTCTGAACCAAGCTGACAGCATCCAAACAAGTTGCAGGAGAGTCGGCGGCATTTACTCTGATTAAAATGGCGTTGCATTTGGTGAGAAGAGCGCGTTATGACTTGTTTAGGACTCGGGTGCAAAGACTTGAGACTTACTTGTGACTTTCGAAACAATGACTTTGTCCTACGTCTGGTAACCGGATGTCTGCACTCAGTGGGAACGGCGTTCATTTACACGTTGCTGTACCTTTACTTGTACTGTCCGGCACCAATGGACAGTAGTCACTCGTGGATTTGTTTCTTCCTTCCTTCCAGGTTACCACTACATCAACCTGAAGAATGAGATGAACCAGCCCCTCCTGCTGCCCTCTCTCCTGGTTTACACTGAGGCTCAGGACTACATCCCTAATGAACACCAGGGTAAGAAAACACTGCGAATAAATTTCACTTTGCGGTTTTAAGGTTAGCCAAGCATCTTAAATTGGAATTTGCTCAAAGTCTTTTGACTTGAGTTGGATCTACATAAAAGACCTCAAGCTCACTGGTCCAGAACATGTGAACTTATGGTTATCTCTGACATTAAGGCACTCTTTGTCTTGTTTTTGTGTATTCTCAGAGTACGCAGAGGCTCTGACCAACCCCCTTAAGCAGAGAGAGAGAGAGACACAGCTGGCTGTGCTCATAGAGGACAACAGTGAGGTAGGACACATCTGTGCGTTGAACAATAACAAACAACTAAAAAAGTAAAAATAGGCCTACGGATTGTGTACTCTCAATTCATCTCCCTGTTGCTTTTTGTCCAGCATGTCCCCAACCAGCCCAAAGAGGGAGAGACCAAGGGGGAGAGCGAAATCATTCCAGGACTCCCCTCCTTCTTCAACTCCCCCCCTCCCTGCCCATTGGATGAAGCCCCTGACATCATCAAATTACCTGCACCGGGTAGAGACCTCTACATACACAGCCACATGAAACACATGCAAATACACACATCTGTCATTTAGCTGCACTTACGGAAGGGTGTCATGCTGACGTCACATACGTTAGATTGATCATTGGAATCACTTTCAGTGATCGATACCTTTAATTTACCGTCGTCAGTATTGCATAAGATTCTAGGTGTAATCCATTGTAACATTACCAGTCCGTTTACTTCTTGACAACACAGACAACGGGTCTACTGCACCTGCCTTAGCGTGGTGGGTTGCCAGTTTTGGTTATGAAGCAAGTTTAGCAATCAAAAAGTTGCTCAGTCTGCCTACCTCCCGTGTTGTTTGCTTCAGCCTGCTGCAAGGAGGTGTACTATATGCAAATTTTAGCTAACGCAACATGTCCGTGTGTGTCGTCACTGCACAAATATTCATTGTAATCTTTTTATTTTTTTGAAAATGTAACTTTTTTAGAAAATCCAATGGCAATTAGCAATTTCTTCCATTCATGAAAAATATAGTTAGTTTTCAACATGAGATTAATTTATGTGATAAACTAAAGCCATGCACGCTTGATTCCTCATCATCCATTTCACACATGCTGTCTGTGTGCTTCTCCCCCTGTACTTCTTTGTGTGTCTGTGCGTGCGTGTGTTTTTGTGTGTGTGTAGCACAAAGTCCGAAGGAAGACCTCATAGCCTCTGTACTGGCAGGTAAGATCATTCCAGCACATTCATTCCCACACAGAAACTAGTGAAATCATTTGTCTGTCACATAGAGCTTAAGTTGGACAAACCAGGGGTGGCTAGTTGTCAGAAAGATTTACACTGATGATATGACGCTGACCATATTTCTATGTCTCTCAGACGTCCAGACCCATTCTATAGAGGAGCTGAAGCAGCAGAAGAACTACCAGAAGCTGATAAAGAAACAGAGCAAAGAACTGAAAGAGATGCGCAAGAAGCACCTCAAGAAGGTACACTCACTCACAGACGGATGCCTAACAGAATGGAAACACTCTGGAATTTTTCAGCTCCGCATAGAAACTGGATGTGAAAAGTCGGCACTAGATGCAGAAAAAAAATCACTTCCTTTTTTTCTTGTGCACTGCAAAAAATATTAAAATTGTGCTTGTGTGTTTGTAGGTGTGGAATCTGAGTAAGGAGCAGAAGAGTCGAAGCAGCCAGCTTGAATCTGACACCCAGAGGAGACGCAGTCAGATGGAGAAGCACCTCAAACGCAGCATCAAGAAAAAGTAGGGATGGGTGGATTTATGGGGTGTATAAAGGGAGAAGTGAGGGAGGGAAGGAGGAAAAGATATGGTAAAATATCTGGATAGATAGATGGAACTAAACTGGTGGACTTAACCTGACCTCATTGTGTGTGTGTGTTCAGTGAGCCCCATGAGCCGGTGCAGCGTGAGCTGACGGCGTTGGATCAGGAGCTGGAGAAGCAGACGGTCCAGCTGAGGGAATGGCAGCTGCAAGAACTGCTGAAGCTCCGACAGCAGCTTCACCCCCCGGAGAGAGAGAAGCAACAAATACACCTGCAGGAGGTAACAACACACCTATGTATGAAAAGAGACAATGCACTCCCCCAGTCTTTGCACACTTATGCATACTCAAGGTGACACACTTGGAATAACAACTGCATCCCTCCCACGAATTCTTAAATATACTCACACACACACACAGAGTTCATCATTAGCCGACCTCTAAGAAACTTTGTGGCACTTCCGTACATCTGCACGGTGATTCGCTGACAGGTCGTCGTCTGCTGCGGTGTGTTTTTTTTTAGGCTTTCCAGAAGTTAAAGGAGACGGCCCTTGAATGCCAAGCAGCTCAGCTGAAGAAGCTCAAGGAGACGTGCGAGAAGTAAGTGTGGCCGTTTCACCTTGCACGGACAAATGAGAAAAGTTGGGAAAGGACCCAGAAGTCACTGCCAGATTGACTTTCTGCTTTTAGGTATTATTATCATGGTATAATTAAGGGAACAGTGTGAAGCATTTAGCGGGATCTATTGGCAGAAGTATGTTTTCTTTAGTGTATAATCACCTGAAAATAAGTAGTGTTCACAGTGTACTACATGGAAGTGTACTAACGGAAGTATCCGAATTGAGACACAGCTATAGTGTTATATTGATTTTAAAGTGTTTTTTTTCCCCCTTTTTGCATCATTTTGACTTTTATTCCCGGATGTTGGACTTTCCACAAGCGTCTAGGTTTTTTAATAACATTCAAAAAAATTTAAAAGTTCCCTGCAAAATTTGTAATTTGTCTTTGTTCGTAACGTTCTGATTTAATTGTGACTGCAGGGAGAAGAAAGAGCTCCAGAAGATCCTGGACAGGAAGCGGCAAAACAGCATCAGCGAAGCCAAGACCCACGAAAAAGACAAGGCTGAGACGTAATACGCTCGTCTGAAATTAGAGATGTTTATTGGATATTTACGGCTGTCTGACCCTATTTTGATTCACACGTCTTTCATCGTTTTCTTTCTTTTTCTCTTCATCTTCCTCTCTCTCTCTCTCTCTCTCTCTCTCTGTAGGGAACTGAATGAGATCAACAGGAAACATATTCAAGATTCTGTCTCCTTAATCCGCGGGGTACGTACCCACATTAACACGCACACACACTCTTATCACCAACAGTCCTTGAGGACGACCATTTATCTAGGCTACTTTATAGTGCATTGTCATCAACTCCACTGCGCCTATCTTTTCGCCAACCCTCATCTTAATTTTCTTTTTTCTTTCCTTCCTTCCTTCCCTCCCTTCCCGCTCTTCCCTCCTCACACCCCAGCTGGAGGAGGCTCAGACCAAGAGACAGGACAAGCTGATGCTGAGGCAGCGGGAGATGCTGCAACACATAGATGACGAATTGCCCCTGGTGAGCGAAACCACATAGACTCACACGTACACCGAAGTGCTCGAACATTTTAAAATATTTTCCTAAATATTTTCTTCTGCAGCTCCAGTCTCAGTTGGAGAGGGAACTAGAGCAGGAGTATCAGCGACTACCAGAGGAAATCTGCCAGCACCTTCACTTGGAGCTCCAGAACAAAGGTCTCCGAAAAGACGCCCTGTTCTCGTCCCTGTCCAACCACGGCAGCCCGAGCCCCAGCTCCGACTCGGGCCCGCCCTCCAACTGCTCCACGCCCTCTTACCCGTCGACGCCCAACCGGAGCGTATGGAACAGGAGCATGGACAATAGCACTGCGTCACTGGCCGATTCCACCTCCTCGTCCACCACTCCCGTCTTGTCGGAGGCGGAGATGTCGTTCAGTTAAAATTATTACTTGTAAAAAGGAAAAAAACATACATTCAACTGGGGTATATAATGATTATAATGTGGGATAGTAATGATATTAATTATTTACTAATTTTATTCCTTTTTTTTTTATTACAGACTGTTTTTTTCTTGTCTACAGAGCTATATTATTTTTTATTTTTGCTGTTTTTGTCAGATGCACATCATGCCTTTTTGTTGGAAGATTTCATAAGAATCATAACCAAACTTTTTATGTTTTACATTTTCTTGTCTCTTTGCTTTTAATGTCATATCCTTTTGATACCTTTCTCTTAGCAGCATTCCCATTTTTGTCGGGTCAGTAAGTTTTGCTATGCTTTCGCCACATGACGAGCTTTACGTTCACGCTGTTTTGGCTAAAGCTTCCTGTTTGTAACAGCTTTATCGACACTGTCGAGAGAGGAGCAGGGATAGAAAACGGCTGCCTTTGTTCAGGAAATCTTTGTAACATGCATAGCGGCTACCGTAATAGTAAGAAAAAGTAATTCTCATTGCAAATTTTTTATATTTTGTTTATAGCAACAACACGATTGCCTCATAACGGCTTCATGACCCACAAATAGATGAGGAACTATTTAGAACGCAGCCTATGGAGATGTCTGAGTGCTACAAATACATGTCAAAAACCACACATCTTTTCCATTTTTGGAAGTAAAAACGTTCATGGTTAGAGAAGTATTATCCAGAATCGAGTATCAAGAGGGAATATAAGAATATGACTTTTAAAAAAAGAGCTTAAGTTTTAGCTGTAATGGCAGGAGCTGACCAGCAAGCGGTGCTGCAGCCTTTTAGCTGTTTATTTTAAACCGGTGGTTTGAGCCCTCCATTCATCGAGCCTGATTATCCTATTATACTGAACCCCCCCTACACACAGACACTCACACACACACACACACACACCTGTCTCAGCAGGATTTGCAGCGTCATTGGTCGGGATAAAGTCTCAGGCCTTTAACCTCCAATCAAAGTCCAGCCAAGGTCGCATGGGGGGGGGGCAGACATCCATCTGGTTAGAAACGAGTGTGTGTGTGTTTGAGGGGTAAAGAAGGGAGGGTTTTAGTGATGTAACACTCACTTTCGCACACACACACGCCTATTTTCCAGTGAGGCGTTTATGAAAGTTTTATCAACACATTATGTGTACACACACACACATGCGCGCACAGCTTATTGGTTCAGTGGCCAAAAGCCTTTAAAATCCTCATCCCATCCAATCTACCCCGACACACACACACACACACACACTTTAGGAAAGAACACATATCACATATAATTTTGCAAATATCGCAGATTACTAAACTCTTCAAGGGTATTTTTGTGTGGCCAGAAGTTAATCTCTTGATGAGACGTCTGCTCTCTCCTGCTAAAAGGAAAGTGTCCGCTCAGTGTGTGTGTGTGTGTGTGTGTGTGTGTGTGTGTGTGTGTGTCCGTGTTTGTTGGTACAGTTAGTTGGCCACTTTTGCAGCCTAGATTAGGACACCATAGAGTATGCTCATACAGCAACGCCACTGTACAGTAGGAGACGGTCTTCAGATGATGACTTAAAGCTGCACTATGACATTTTAATGTATAAAATGCACTCGTGTTTTTAGTCCAAATCCCTAAACACGTGAGGGTATCCCTTCGCATTCTAATTGCAACACTGTAGATTTGCTCAATTTAAACAAATTGTTTTAGTGTTTAGATAATGTGGTAAGAAGTCCCGTCACAGCTCAGGTGACCGCTTGATGCTTTAATTTCACTGAAGCCTCAAAATTCAAGGAGTTACCTCTTATTGCCATTAGCATGTGTCGCTATGAAAAACAGTAGTTCAGTTCTCTTGTTTCCACAGTTGTCAGTGGACTTAGAAAGAGCTTTATTTTAGGGGGTGAATATACCTTTAAAATATCCCACACAGTTCCCTCAGTTTGTCCATTTAAGCCAAATATTGAATGTGGGATTGTAGTGCACAAACGGTACTTTAAGTTTCTGTGTTTTTTGGTCCCCCATCGAAGCTTCCCCGCTTTTTATTTCCATCCATTACTGGAGACTTTTTTTTTTTTTTTTTTTATAGCACAATGTTTTTTTCTTTCTCGTCTTTTCCGCTTCGAGGGGTAAAATGATGGCACTCTGTGTATATGTATTCTGTGTATATGTTTTAGTTTTATGTGAATTTTACTACTGACCACAAGTGCTGAAGAGGGATGGAGGTCGGGAGAGGTCAAGGAAGGTTGAGGGAAGCAACAGGTTGATATAATTCCTACTTTTTTCCCTCAAAGAGAAGATTGTTTTTAGATGTCTTGTCCTCTTCCACCTCCCTCCTTCAATGAGCGCTGGCTGCCTGTCTGTCTGATTATTCCCCCTCACACAAACGTCTTTGTAAACTATCATCTATTTAAATGGAATTTTAACAACTTATTCTTTTGTGGTTATTTAAGTTTTTATTGTAGGATCCATTCATTCAATTAACAATTTGCAGAGTGTAAAAGGTTTTCATATATCAAGCCCCTATTACTTTATTTTATTATGCCTGAAATCATCACGGAGCTCTGCTTTTTTCAGGTTGGACACCATAAAGAAAGCAACTTGAAGCCAATAACTGTTCTGAAATTGTTGGTTTAACTTATAGATCATTAGTAGGACAGCAACATACTGCTGGGGTCAGCACTTTCTTTAAATGAGTATGCTTGACCTTTATATCTCTGATAATTTGTGCCACACTGCATACAGTATGTAAATGTTTTCTCATTTTGGACACTAATGTATACAGTGTGAGTATTTGCTTTGTACAGTGGAGACGGAGGGGATACAGCCACCAGTCTTCTCAAATCGAAAGGTCAATACATTCCTCGCAGGCTGTCTGCTTTTAGGGTTGAGGTGGTCCAAGCTATTCCATGTCCAGTGGCAAGTATTCAAAGTATCGTATAAGATCTGTACATTACCAGGTACTTCTTATATTTGATCCCATTTTACAAAGACCTCTTTAAACTGAGACTCTTTTCATGTTTAAATGCACTTTTACCATTCTTTGTTTTTGTTGCTTGTAAAAAAAAAATCTTTGGTTTCTGTGACATCAACACAACCAGTTTCCAGTGATTTTCACTTTTTGTGTAAAGTTACAGCAGCTGTTAATTTTTTACGAGGTTTAGTGGCCGTTGGCAAAAGAGTCGTCGAGCACATTTTGACAGTGTTAGACACAAGAAAGTGTTTTATTTATTTCTCACAGATGCTAATGTGTGACAAAAAGAGTGATAGAAGACAAAAATCTGAGAAAAATACTAATAATAAATATCTACTATATAATATTCTAAAAGGAAACGCAAGAAAAATACCACAAACCATAAGTACTTCAGATATCTTAAGTTTGACCTGTAGACTCTTACTCTACTGTAACAATACATGTTGGTTGTAGATACTGTAGCAGCCAGTGGCTTTAAATTTAGATGTAGTGTCTTCGTAAATCAGACAGAAGATGATAATACAGTTTACGGATGGAACTGCTGGATTAATTTACATGAACTGTATGGACAATAGGTACTTTGTACTGGGAGATAAAGATGAAGTCTTTGTAGTGTTAATCAGTCCAATATGGGTTCACGGAGTACATGGTATTTTGGGAGTTTGACAAGAACTGACACCAGATTAATCAGGTTACCTGTTTGAGCTGAGACTGGAAAGTAATGATAAAATGTAATAAGCTTGATCATTAGTTAGACATACAGTAATGACTTGATTGTAGAAGTAAAATACGCAAAATATAATTTGAAATTACTTTAAATGTCACATTGTATTTTACAGGTATCAGATTTAAAGCTGCACTAATTAATATTTTTATTTTAAAAGTATAATATGTAGGAATTTCCTAAAAAAAAACAATGTATTAGACTGATACAAAAACAATGCCTGGATTTGTCTTCTTATTATTTTGTTGTGTTCGGGACGCTTCTGGGCGTCAGCGAACAGTCTTTGGGCCCCACGTGGGGATGTAACCTCCAGCCAATAACAGCGCGCAGGGTTGTGCATAGTTTTGGGTGCGTTTATTTGTGCTTTAGAACGTAACCGCCGTGAAACAATTAGAAAATAACGTGTTAATTCTCCGATTCACTGCTTTGTTCTCACTAACGCCGCCCCCTGTCTTCATTCACTCTATACTGTAGCTCAGTGCACATGCTAATGATTTACTTATCTACCAGTCACAGAGTTAATCCTGGGGTCAGTACTCTTGTCAGACTTTGTGCAAAATGGTTAAAACTCCCAAGAAGTCCCTTAAAACATAATCATGAGGCAAGATAGTTGGATATCAGCTTTTGAATCCGGATCTTTATTGACTTCCTGTGTAAACCATAACACTAGAAAGGCCGACATCAGTTCTTGTTTCTTCAGTACATGCTTGTCCTGTGCTGCTTTGGCACACACACATAGAGAGGAGAGAGAAGTCAGTATGCTATGGCGCCGTTAGCTAGTTTCCTTCCCACCAGAATGGAGCCTTGGGGTTGTTACTTGTCAGCCGTTAGCTTTAACCTCTCTTATTTCTGTCCTGTTTATGTTGAAAACACTCATTAAAACAGACACGCACAATATCATACTCTGACACAAACACAGCAACGTACCATTAGACACTATGCTCGCTTCAGTATTACACACACAAGCACTCCTTGACTTTACTCTTATTAGACATTTGGTGTGACGAGTCTCCCTTAGGCCCACCCCGAGGCCTCTTGGCTGTCATGTCTTCTCTCCCTCTCTTTCTCTTCCTCTCTCTACCCCACTGTCCCATTTCCTTCTCTCCAGTTTCCCTCAATAAATGAAACCATCTTTTACTTTTGGATTAGTTAAATTAACTAAAAGCAGCCATGTTTGTACACTTCAGAGCATGCGATTTACATTAGACAAGTAGTGAGTTCTGTTGACACTGTATATGTGTATATGTATGTCGGATATAAGGGAATACTATACAATGATCCAGATGTAATATTTTATTCATAATTAATATAAAGTATATGACTGAACATTCAGTAATAAACTTAAAACTTCCTGTTACAGAGCTGAACTTTGGCTGTTTTTTTTGTGTGTGATGAAGGATGAAGACAGTGTTTGTGCACCATCATAGGCAGGATTTAAGGTCGGTACAACATTTTCATCGTGTCCTGGATGTGGTTGTTTCCAGCATTTCAGGCTTTCTGGGCACTTATCTCCTATCCATTTGTAATGAAAAGTGTCTATTATTTAACAATTTTTTGCTATGTAATGTGCTTTGAGTTTATTAAATATGACAGACTCAGTTTTGAGGCACAGTTTTGCCTTCACACCCATTCGGAGGCAGTATCTGCAGAAAGTATAGAGAGACCAAACTGTGAGAGAAACTAGTTAACTGCAAAGCGTCCTGCGTCCTCAAGCACCATTAAGTAATAAACTAGCTGTCTGCGTTGTTCAAACTACACTAATATGCATCGACACTAGTATGCAAATTTGGTTTGTGAGTAGGAACACAATTGCACATCAAATTAAATCTTTCAGAGCAGCTGTTTTACAGATACTGAGGTCATGAGTGTCTCCCAAGAGTGAAAATCTGGATGGATGTGATCTGGATCGGGAATCCTGATGGACTCATTGGACAGCTGTTGATGAAAACTGTAGGTGAACAAAGTTTAACAGCAGGGCCAGCAGTTAGTGAACAGTACAAAAAATGCACATCATTATGGGTTGTTATGGTTATCTTTATTGTATCACGGCATTGTTAAAAAAAAAAAAGGTTGCATCTGCTTTAATGAGTCACTGAATCAATACACCACCTGGGGAGCACGCTGAGTGACCCAAATCAAACACACCAAGGATGTTGCGTCACCAACATGGTGCAGGCTGGGTCTGGCTAACATGCTAAATGCTCATTGTGGATGTTTCAGGGGTGACTTCTGTGTTCAGTGAGGTGTGGGAGGCCTTTCTGCTGTTTGTAACTGCTGAGCCTCATTCAGATTTGAGGAGCGCAGTGGACTGGTTATATTATGTATGACATTTTTATGGCATACTATGACATTTTAAAACTTTTTTTCCAACATACTTTACTATGACTTTTTTATGTCATACTATACTATGACTTTTCGACATACTACACTATGACATCTTTATGCCATTTTATTACTTTTTACGACATACTATACCATGATTTATTTTCAGTATACTGCAGTATGATTTTTTCATCATATTTACAGTTTTTTTTTATATGGCATATAAACTTTTTTTTCGTCATACTATAGCTACTATAACATTTGTATGGCTTGCTATGACTTTTTTTCGTCATACTATAGCTACTATAACATTTTTATGGCGTGCTATGACTTTTTATGACTTTTTTTCGACATACTATACTTTGACTTTTTTATGATTTTTTTATTGCTCATTATACCACGACTTTTTGTAGGAGCCGTTTTTTTGTTTGTTTTGTTAAAGAACTACAACATGGATGTTCACTCACATGAACAGAGGAAGGGAAATAACTCTGGATTCAGCTATTAGTGCGTTTAAGGTCACGGGGTCTTGGGGTATAACACATGCGCAGTGTAACTGAAGCTGCGCTCCTGCGTTACGATTGGCTCAATTTCGGCGAGTGCAGACCAGATTGTACTGCGCATGTGTTATACCCCCCCAAAGATATGACGCGTTGATGACGCGTGACCCAGCCTCCTTCCTATTGGCCCTGGGGGCTTGAACTGCAAGGCGTCGCCACTTTAAATCAAGCAATCACCTGACGGTCTGTAATCATTTGGTAACAGACTCAGGTGTGTGCGGATGTGTGTCGTGAGGACGCCGAGATGAAATTGTTTTTCAACCGCTCGATCGCTCTCAAACTATATACAACGGAGATTGAGCTTGTTTATCTTTAGTAGTTCGTCGATGAACTAATACTTTGATGCATGCATCGAACTGTAGTTTATTTTTGCTACTTGCATTACGTTAACGCACCGCGCGTTAGCTTTCGATCCACTCATTCATTCATTCATTCATTCATTCATTCATTCATTCATTCATTCATTCATTCATTCATTCATTCATTCACTCACTCATTCATTCATTCATTCATTCATTCGTTCTCCTGCTGCAACCCAAACCAACCCGAGACGTTCAATCAACACAACTCACAAAGTAAGTGATCTATAATAACCTACTGTGGATATTGAAACGCATTGAGCTTAATTATATGTCTGAAAGCCAGATTTATGACTTTTTTCCGACATACTCTACCATGACTTTTTGATTGCATAGGCTACTATAACATAACTTTGTCAACATACTATACTGTGACTTAATTCAACACATACTTTTCTCTTACTTTTTTAATGACATATTTATGCAACACTATAGTATGACTTTTTTTTCTTTTTTTTGGCATACTATCCTATGACTTTTTGTGACCTTCCATAGTACTTTGACTTTATTATGACTTTTTTTTTTTTACATGTTATACTACGGATTATATGGCATACTATACTATGACTTTGTATGACTCTTTTTTTCAACATATTATACTATGACGTTTTTATTGTATAGGCTACTATAGCATAACTTTGTCAACATATTATACTGTTATTTTTATGGCATACTATAGTACTTTGACTTTATTATGACTTTATTTTTTTCATGTTATACTATAATACTATGATTTTTTTATGGCATACTATACTATGACTTTTTCAATATGCTATACTATGTATTTTATGACTTTTTATGATTCTTTTTTCAACATATACTATGACTTTTTTATTGACTAGGCTATTATAACATAATTTGTCAACATACTGTTCTGTGACTTTTTTCAACACATACTTTTCTCTTACTTTTTTAATGACATTTTTATGGCACAACTAAGTATGACTTTTTTTTACTTGTTTTGTGACATACTATCCTATGACTTTTTATGACCTACTATACTGTAACAGTTTTATGGCATACTATAGTACTTTGACTTTTTTATGTCTTTTTTCGACATACTATAATATTATACTATTATTCTTTTGTGGCATACTATACGATGACATTTTAGATATGCTATAGCCTACTATGTCTATATTCGACACACTATACTATGACTTTTAAAGAATTTTTTTTCGATATACTATATTATGCTACGAAGCTATACTACTACTTCTTTTCAACATAATAACCTTTTTATGACCTACTTTACTATGACATTTTATGGTATACCATACTATGATTGTTTTTACTGATTTTTCGATTTACTATGTCCTTTTTATGATATTTTTTACTTTGACATTTTTATGGCATGGTATACTACGAGTTTTTTATGACTGTTTTCTACATACTATACAATTATACTATGATTTTTTTATGGAATACTATACTACACACTATACTATTTTCGACATACTATATTATGACTTTGTATTATGGAGGACGGCACCTGCCAAAATCAAAAATGGATGAATAAATAAATAGACTCGATAAATAAATATTCCATTAAAACTAGCAAAATTAATATTAAAAATAAATGTAATTCATTAATTGATAAAAATGTGACATAAATGGATATTTCTGTTTTAATTTGCTTTTTTAGTTATTTACCTTTATATTAATTTGCTTATTTATTTACTCTTCTGTTTAATTTCAACTTTTTTATTTATTTATCTATTTATTTTTATGAATTTTAAAATATATTTATTTATTTTTGCATTTATTTATTTTTATTTATTTATACATGACAACACAAAAACATGACAAATATTGTCCAGAAACCCTCACAGGTACTGCATTTAGCATAAAAAATATGCTTAATTAATAACATGGCAAACTGCAGCCCAACAGGCAACAACAGCTGTCAGTGTGTCAGTGTGCTGACTTGACTATGATTTGCCCCAAACTGCATGTGATTATCATAAAGTGGGCATGTCTGTAAAGGGGAGACTTGTGGGTACCCATAGAACCCATTTTCATTCACATATCTTGAGGTCAGAGAACAGGTAGCTAGTATGACATGGTTTGTACCACTGGATTCCTTAGGTTTCTTAGTTTCATATGATACCAGCATCTTCACTCTAGCTTTAAAACCGAACCAAATACAACCTAAAAAACGCAAGTTGTGTTAATGCTTTAAAAAAAAATAGTGGCATTAAAACAAATTTGCGTTAACGTGTTATTATTGCGGTAACTTTGAAAGCTCTAATTAAAACATATTGTGTTGTGTTTGTGTTTTCCAGGTGAAGTGTGATCAGTACTGGCCTGCAGACAGAGAGCCTCTGTACTACGATGACCTGGTCATTCAGACGCTGTCTGAGTCCGTCCTGCTGGAGTGGACCATCACCTCGGTACCGCCTCTTTATCTATAACTGTACCTGTACCTCACTGGCACTTTCTCCTGATAGTTAATCTATATTGTTTATTAATATACAATCAATAAATGCTTACAGGAGAGCAGCTGCAGTTACCCTCGAATGCTGCATCACTTCCACTACACTGTGTGGCCCGATCACTGAGTCCCAGAGAGCACCAAGACCCTGATCCAGTTTGTCAGGACGGTCCGGGACTACGTGGACCAATCACCCAGCACCGGAGCCACCGTGGTGCACTGCAGGTAGGACTGAGTGTGTGTGTGTGTGTGACCTCTGTGTTGTTGAGCTCACCATGCCCTCTTTAATGTCAGTATTTGTTTACAGTCTTTACAGTTGTCTCTGTGTGTGTGTTAGTGCTGGTGTTGGCCGTACAGAGACATTCATCGCCTTGGATCAGGTACTGCAGCAGTTGGGCTCTGAAGGAACCATCGACCTGTATGTGTTCGACCTCCGCCTGCACCGCCAACACATGGTCCAAACTGAGGTACACCCCCCTACACACATAAGACCCTGCCTCCCTTGTTTTTTCTGAAACCATGACCATCTACTTGCATGTAAATATAGGACCAAACTAGGGCTAAAACACCATTAAATATAGGACCAAACTAGGGCTAAAACACCAGTAAATATAGGACCAAACCAGGGCTAAAACATCATTAAATATAGGACCAAACTAGGGCTAAAACACCAGTAAATATAGGACCAAACTAGGGCTAAAACACCATTAAATATAGGACCACACTATGGCTAAAACACCAGTAAATATAGGACCAAACTAGGGCTAAAACATCAGTAAATATAGGACCAAACTAGGGCTAAAACACCAGTAAATGTAAGACCAAACTAGGGCTAAAACACCAGTAAATATAGGACCAAACTAGGGCTAAAACACCAGTAAATATAGGACCAAACTAGGGCTAAAACACCAGTAAATATAGGACCAAACTAGGGCTAAAACACCAGTAAATATAGGACCAAACTAGGGCTAAAACACCAGTAAATATAGGACCAAACTAGGGCTAAAACACCAGTAAATATAGGACCAAACTAGAGCTGAAACGCCAGTAAAAATAGGACCAAATTAGAGCTGAAACACCAGTAAATATAGGACCAAACTAGTGCTGAAACACCAGTACCAGGTCTATGTAGGAATCCTGAAGTTCAATTTAATACCTTGTTATGACCCTTTCAATACATTTTTAAAAATGTCACAATAGTATGCCATAAAAATTTCAAGTTATTTATTGTCATATGTACAATAACACAGAAGCAGTCAATGGCAATGGAAATCTTAGATCTCAGGCTCCCTTCAACAATGCAAGACAAATACAAATGAAATACATATGGATTAAATACAACCTATATAAAGTAAAATAATATGTATTTGGGGTAGACAGTAATTATAAAATGAATAAACTGAATAATGCTCATAGTGCTGCGGGACCGTCTGCCAGACTGCAGCAGACAGGACAGTTTGTGGTTGGGGTCCCTGATATTGCGGTTGGCCTTGTTCAAACACCGCTGAGTGTTGAGGTCTTCTATGGAGGGCAGCTCCGTCCTGATGACGTGCAGAGAAGTCTTCACTAGCCTCTGTAGAACCTTACAGTTGAGGGTGGTGCTGTAGCCAGTGAGGATACTGGTTACTAATGATGCACCTGTAAAAGTTGAATAGTATTCTGGAGTCCATGTTCATTCATAATATCGTGTCATAAAAAGTTATACTATAGTACGACAAAAGAAGTCATACTATAGTCTACATACTACACTATAACTTTTTATGGCTTTTTTATTTCTTCGACATACACACTATGACTTTCAATTTTTTTGACATAGTATGTATGTCGAAAGGATATGTGAGCGTACAGTATGCCATAAAAAAGTGTCATACAAAGTCATGAAAAACGTAATTAGATTAAATTGTTATATTAAACTTTATTGACAAAGAAATGCATGTATGTACAGCGTAAAAACTGATTAAAATATTGTATTTAGAATAAACAGTAAATGCTATGAATACACGAGATATATAGAGCATGACCAGTATGAACTGTATTAATAGTGTGTATGTTTGCTGTCACAGAGATGCAGACTTCAGCAAGGTGTCAGTTGAGGAGAGAAAGCTGTTCTTGAGCCTGCTGGTCCTGGAATCGAGATCCTGTGGCGCCTAGCAGAGGGCAGGAGGGCAAGCAGTCTGTAATGGGGTGAGTCTTACTTTTTCTGTTCTAGTGTAGTGTGTTGAAAAAAATAAAATAAAGTTTTCGACATACTATATTATGCCACTTTTTCGACATACTATACTATGACATTTTTTTTACAAAATTTTTCGACATAATATACTATGACTTTTTTACGAAATTTCCGACATACTACTATGACTTTTTTTTTTACAAAATTTTCAACATACTATACTATGTCTTTTTTTCGACATAATATACTATGACTTTTTTTTCGAAATTTTTCGACAGACTATACTATGACTTTTTTTCGACATACTGTACTATGACTTTTTTGACAAAAAAAAGTCCGTGTAGTATGTCGAAAAATTTTGTACAAAAAAGAAATAGTACAAAGTTTTTCGACATAATATACTATGACTATTTTCCGACATACTATACTATGACTTTTTTTTACAAAATCTTTCGGCATACTATACTATGACTTTTTTGTATAACATTTTTCGACATACTATACTTTGACTTTTTTTTACAACATTTTTAGACATACTATACTTTGACTTTTTTTTCAAAAATTTTCGACATTCTATACTATGACATTTTTTTACGAATATTTTTGACATGACTTTTTTCATGAAATTTTTTGGAAAATATTCGTAAAAAATTGTCATAGTATAGAATGTCGAAAATTTTCATGAAAACAGGCATAGTATAGTCTGTCGATTCATTTGGTGGAAAAAAAACTCAGTTTAAATTTTCGTCAATTTTCATGACAAGTCATACTATAGCATGACTTTTCGTGAAAATTGACGAAATTTTAAACTGAGTTTTTTTTACGCCAAATGAATCGACAGACTATACTATGCCTGTTTTCATTAAAATTTTCGACATTCTATACTGTGGCATTTTTCTACGAATATTTTAGAAAATTTTCATGAAAAAAGTCATGTCGAAAATATTCGTAAAAAAATGCCTAAGTATTAAATGTCGAAAATTGTAATGAAAAAAGGCATCGTATAGTCTGTCGATTCAATTGGTGGAAAAAAAACTCAGTTTAAAATTTCGACATTTTCATGAAAAAGTCATACTATAGCATGACTTTTTGTGAAAATTGACGAAAATTTAAACTGAGTTTTTTTTACGCCAAATGAATCGACAGACTATACTATGCCTGTTTGCATTAAAATTTTCGACATTCTATACTGTGGCATTTTTCTACGAATATTTTCGAAAATTTTCATGAAAAAAGTCATGTCGAAAATATTCGTAAAAAAATGCCTAAGTATAGAATGTCGGAAATTGTAATGAAAAAAGACATAGTATAGTCTGTCGATTCATTTGGAGGAAAAAAAACTCAGTTTAAAATTTCGACATTTTCATGAAAAAGTCATACTATAGCATGACTTTTCGTGAAAATTGACGAAATTTTAAACTGAGTTCTTTTTACGCCAAATGTATCGACAGACTATACTATGCCTGTTTTCATTAAAATTTTCGACATTCTATACTGTGGCATTTTTCTACGAATATTTTAGAAAATTTTCATGAAAAAAGTCATGTCGAAAATATTCGTAAAAAAATGCCTAGGTATAGAATGTCGAAAATTGTAATGAAAAAAGGCATAGTATAGTCTGTCGATTCATTTGGTGGAAAAAAAACTCAGTTTAAAATTTCGACATTTTCATGAAAAAGTCATACTATAGCATAACTTTTCGTGAAAATTGACGAAAATTTAAACTGAGTTTATTTACGCCAAATGAATCGACAGACTATACTATGCCTGTTTTCATTAAAATTTTCGACATTCTATACTGTGGCATTTTTTTACGAATATTTTCGAAAATGTTCATGAAAAAAGTCATGTCGAAAATATTCGTAAAAAAATGCCTAAGTATAGAATGTCGAAAATTGTAATGAAAAAAGGCATCGTATAGTCTGTCGATTCATTTGGTGGAAAAAAAACTCAGTTTAAAATTTCGACATTTTCATGAAAAAGTCATACTATAGCATGACTTTTTGTGAAAATTGACGAAAATTTAAACGGAGTTTTTTTTACGCCAAATGAATCGACAGACTATACTATGCCTGTTTTCATTAAAATTTTCGACATTCTATACTGTGGCATTTTTTTACGAATATTTTCGAAAATTTTCATGAAAAAAGTCATGTCGAAAATATTCGTAAAAAAATGCCTAGGTATAGAATGTCGAAAATTGTAATGAAAAAAGGCATAGTATAGTCTGTCGATTCATTTGGTGGAAAAAAAACTCAGTTTAAAATTTCGACATTTTAATGAAAAAGTCATACTATAGCATGACTTTTTGTGAAAATTGACGAAAATTTAAACTGAGTTTTTTTTACGCCAAATGAATCGACAGACTATACTATGCCTGTTTTCATTAAAATTTTCGACATTCTATACTGTGGCATTTTTTTACGAATATTTTCGAAAATTTTCATGAAAAAAGTCATGTCGAAAATATTCGTAAAAAAATGCCTAAGTATAGAATGTCGAAAATTGTAATGAAAAAAGGCATAGTATAGTCTGTCGATTCATTTGGTGGAAAAAAAACTCAGTTTAAAATTTCGACATTTTCATGAAAAAGTATCTTGAAATTGGAATAAAACTAGTTTAATTTCGAAAATGAAAAATTAACTATGCTTTTTTTTAAAATTTTAATATTTTTATCAGAACTATACTATAATGCCTGTTTTCATTAAAATTTTCGAATTCTTATATAGTATTAAAATTTATAAAAATATTCGAAAATTTCGAAAAAAATAGTTTAGAATAAATTTAAAAAAAGCATGTAAGTTTAAAATTGAAAAAAAATTTAATAAAAGTTATAAATCATGTCGTATATTTGGTGGAAAAAAACTCAGTTTAAAATTTCGTCAATTTTACAAAAAGTCATCTATAGTATGACTTTTTCATGAAAATGTCGAAAATTTAAACTGAGTTTTTTTAAAATAATCGAAAACTTTATGAAAGTTTTCGAAAATTTTAAATTATACTAGTGATTTTCGAAATTTTAAAAATTTCATAAAAGTCTGTAAAATTGTAAAAAAAATCTATAAAATGTCGAAATTTAATGAAAAAAGGATATATATTTGTGATCATTGTGAAAAAATATTTAAAATTTCGAAATTTTATGAAAAAGATACTATGCATGTTTTATAAAATTACGAAATTTAAACTGATTTTTTTACCAAATGAATGCAATATACTATGCATTTTTCATAAAATTTTAGAATATTAATGTTTTTATAAAATATTTTGAAATATTTCAGAAAAAATTCATTGTGAAAATATTTAAAAAAGCCTAATTAAAGTCGAAATTTTAATGAAAAAAGCATAGTATAGCTTTCGATTCATTTGTGAAAAAAAATTTTTAAAATTTTCGAAAATCATGAAATATTAAAAATTTTCATTTATAATTGCAATTTTAATATAGAATATTTATGAAATCATCAATTTGTAAAAAAATGTTTTATAAATTCGAATTTATAAAAAAATTATATTATTAAATTAATAAAAATATTAAAATAATATATAAAAAATATAATATTTAAAATTTAAATTTAAAAAAGTATATATCAATAATGAAATAACATTATTAAAATTTACTATTTTAAAATGAATAATATACAATTTTTGAAAATTAAAAAAATATTAATTTTTAAAAAATAATAAAAAATAAATTATAAAAATATTAAATATATTGTAAAAAATATTAAAATTTCAATAAAATAAAGTCAATATTGAAAAAAATCAGTTAAATTCGAAATTTAAAAAGTATACAAGATGATTTCGACAATTATGAATTTAAAAAAAATTTTAAAATTCGACATTTCATAAAAAGCTATTTTCATATTTTCATGAAAATTGTCGAAAATTTAAACTATTTTTTTACGAATGAATCGAAAATTTATGAAAAAAGTTTTATAAAATTTCGAAATTTATGTAAAATTATTTTAAAATATTTTCGAAATTTTCATGAAAAATTCAGTAAAAATATTTAAAACGAATTTTAAGATAGAATTTAAAATTAATGAAAACATAGTATATTTCATTATTTGTGGAAAATAAATCATTTAATTTCGAATTTTTCATTAAAAAGTTTATAAATACTTATTGTTAAATATTCAAAATTAGAAAAAAAGTCAATATTTATCTATTGAATAAAATGAATAAAAATACTATTTTATTCATTAAAAATACTACATTATTAATATAGTAAAAATTTAAGATATTTTTAATAAATATTATAAAAATTTATAAAATACAACTATATATTTAAAATTTTCGACATTCTATACTGTGTTTTAAATTTTAAATTAATAAATTGAAAATTCGAAAAAAATCATAAAATTCGAAATTTAATGAAAAAAATATGATATTGTCGATAAATTGAAAAAAAACTAGTTTAAAATTTCGAATTTTATGAAAGACTATAATGCTTTTTTTACGAAATTTTAAAACTGAGTTTTTTTACGCAATAATGACAAATTAAAGCTTTTTCAAAATTTGAATTAATATATTCTGTTAAATATTAAAATTTTCAAAAAAATCTGTCGAATATTTTAAAAAATTCTAAAAAATTCGAAAATTTATGAAAAAAGTTAAGTTGATTTTGGAGAATGAAAAAGTTTAAAATTTCTGCTTTTATGAAAAAATATACATGTTTTTGAAAATTTTAGAAAATTAATGGATTTTTTACGCAAATTGACAAATTTAAGATTTTTTTAAAATTTATTCAAGCATTTTTTTAATATTTTAAAATTTTCAAAAATGCATGTAAATATTCGAAAAAAATGCATAATAAAAGTCGAAAATTTAATGAAAAAAATACTAAGTATGATTCATTTGGTGAAAAAAAATCAGTTTAAATTTTTTCATAGGAAAAAAAAATCATAAATTAATTTCATAAAAATATATAATACTTAAATTACGAATTTTAACTATTTTTTTTATAAATGAATCAATATAATCTTATATTAAAATTTTCAATAAAAAATCATTTAAATATTAAAATTAATAAAATTCAAAATATTCGAAAAAATAAATATAAATGTAAAATTAAAAAAAAAGTAATATTATATTGTGAAAAAAAATCATTTAAATTAATTAATAAAATATTTATAAAAATTAATTAAAATTACATTTTTTTTCATAAAAATCACAATAATTGCTATTTTATTAAAATTTTCAAAATGATTTTTTAAGATTCAAAATTTTAAAAATTCATCAAAATTTAAAAAAATCAATTGAATTAATGTAATAAAAAAGCATAAAATTTCAAATTCATAGAAAAAATATTAAAATTTGAATGAAAAAGTCATATATAGTTTATTTTGAAAAATGACAATTAAACGTTTTATTAAAATAATTACATATCTTTGTTTACAAAATTTTACGATTTTACAGCATTTTTACGAATATTTTAAAATTTCATAAAATTAATTAAATATTTTAAAAATTAATTTCATAATGAAAAAAGTAAATTCGCATATTGTAAAAAAATAATAAAATTCAAAATTTCGAAATAAAATAATAATAAAAAAAAAATAATTTAAAATTTACAATTATAAAATAAAATAAATATTTATAAAATTAATAATTAAATAATTTTTTTTACAAAAATAAAATAAACTATAATAAATTTAATTAAAATTTTAATAATAATTTATAAAATATAAATTTAAAATTTAATAATAAAACAAAAATATAAAAAATAATAAAATAATAAAATATCAAAAAAAATGAAATAAAATATAATCGTCAATTCATTTGGTGAAAAAAAATCATTTAAAAATTCACATTTAAAAAGTATATAAACTATTTAAATTTAAAATTACGAAAATAAACAGTTTTTTTACTCAAATAATGACAAAACTTAATGCTTTTTTTAAAATTTGAATACATACTATGATTTTTTCAATAATTTTCGAAAATTTATAAAAAACATTAAAATATTTAAAAAATTTATGAAAATCTGAAAATTAATAAAAAAGCATAGTATAGTGTCATATTTTGGAAAAAAAACATAGTTTAATTTCGACATTTGGAAAAAAAACATAGTATTTTCGATAAATTGAAAAATTTACATAGCTTTTTTTGCAAAAATGACAGACTATACATGCCTTTTTTTAAAATTTTATGACAAATTGGCATTTTTATAAAATTTTCAAATTCTATTGAAAATTTTTAAATATTTTCGAAAATTTCATGAAAAAAGTCATGTCGAAAATATTCGTAAAAAAATGCCTAAGTATAGAATGTCGAAAATTGTAATGAAAAAAGGCATAGTATAGTCTGTCGATTCATTTGGTGGAAAAAAAACTCAGTTTAAAATTTCGACATTTTCATGAAAAAGTCATACTATAGCATGACTTTTTGTGAAAATTGACGAAAATTTAAACGGAGTTTTTTTTACGCCAAATGAATCGACAGACTATACTATGCCTGTTTTCATTAAAATTTTCGACATTCTATACTGTGGCATTTTTTTACGAATATTTTAGAAAATGTTCATGAAAAAAGTCATGTCGAAAATATTCGTAAAAAAATGCCTAAGTATAGAATGTCGAAAACTGTAATGAAAAAAGGCATAGTATAGTCTGTCGATTCATTTGGTGGAAAAAAAACTCAGTTTAAAATTTCGACATTTTCATGAAAAAGTCATACTATAGCATGACTTTTCGTGAAAATTGACGAAATTTTAAACTGAGTTTTTTTTACGCCAAATGAATCGACAGACTATACTATGCCTGTTTTCATTAAAATTTTCGACATTCTATGCTGTGGCATTTTTCTACGAATATTTTCGAAAATTTTCATGAAAAAATTCATGTCGAAAATATTCGTAAAAAAATGCCTAAGTATTAAATGTCGAAAATTGTAATGAAAAAAGGCATAGTATAGTCTGTCGATTCATTTGGTGGAAAAAAAACTCAGTTTAAACTTTCGACATTTTCGAAATAATAATAATAAAAATAATAACAATAATAATAATAATATCAATAATAACAATAATAATAATAAAAACAACATTATTATTATTATTATTATTATTATTATTAATAATAATAATAATAATATTAATAATAATAACAATAATAACAATAATAACAACAAAAATAATAATAATAATAATAGTAACAATAATAATATCAATAATAACAATAATAACAACAACAACATTAATACAAATAATAACAATAACAAAAATGATAATAATAATAATAATAACAATAATAATAACAATAATAATAATAACAATAATAATAACAAAAATTCGACAATTCATTTGGTGGAAAAAAAACTCAGTTTAAAATTTCGACATTTTCGAAAAAAAGTCATACTATAGTATGACTTTTCATGAAAATTGACGAAATTTTAAACTGAGTTTTTTTTCCACCAAATGAATCGACAGACTATACTATGCCTGTTTTCATGAAAATTTTCGACATTCTATACTATGACATTTTTTTACGAATATTTTCGAAAATTTTCATGAAAAAAGTCATGTCAAAAATATTCGTAAAAAATTGTCATAGTATAGAATGTCGAAAATTTTAATGAAAAAAGGCACAGTATAGTCTGTCGATTCATTTGGTGGAAAAAAAACTCAGTTTAAAATTTCGACATTTTCGAAAAAAAGTCATACTATAGTATGACTTTTCATGAAAATTGACGAAATTTTAAACTGAGTTTTTTTTACGCCAAATGAATCGACAGACTATACTATGCCTGTTTTCATTAAAATTTTCGACATTCTATGCTGTGGCATTTTTCTACGAATATTTTCGAAAATTTTCATGAAAAAAGTCATGTCGAAAATATTCGTAAAAAAATGCCTAAGTATTAAATGTCGAAAATTGTAATGAAAAAAGGCATAGTATAGTCTGTCGATTCATTTGGTGGAAAAAAAACTCAGTTTAAAATTTCGACATTTTCATGAAAAAGTCATACTATAGCATGACTTTTTGTGAAAATTGACGAAAATTTAAACGGAGTTTTTTTTACGCCAAATGAATCGACAGACTATACTATGCCTGTTTTCATTAAAATTTTCGACATTCTATACTGTGGCATTTTTTTACGAATATTTTCGAAAATTTTCATGAAAAAAGTCATGTCGAAAATATTCGTAAAAAAATGCCTAAGTATAGAATGTCGAAAATTGTAATGAAAAAAGGCATCGTATAGTCTGTCGATTCATTTGGTGGAAAAAAAACTCAGTTTAAAATTTCGACATTTTCATGAAAAAGTCATACTATAGCATGACTTTTCGTGAAAATTGACGAAATTTTAAACTGAGTTTTTTTTACGCCAAATGAATCGACAGACTATACTATGCCTGTTTTCATTAAAATTTTCGACATTCTATTGGCAGTTAACGAATTTTATGAAAAAAAGTCCATGTCTAAATATTCGTAAAAAAATGCCTAGGTATAGTAATGTCGAAAATTGTAATGAAAAAAGCTAGTATAGGCTGTCCGATTCATTTGGTGGAAAAAAAACTCAGTTTAAAATTTCGACATTTTCAAAAAAGTCATACTATAGCATGACTTTTTCGTGAAATTGACGAAATTTAAACTGAGTTTTTTTTCCACCAAATGAATCGACAGACTATACTATGCCTTTTTTCATTAAAATTTTCGACATTCTATACTGTGGCATTTTTTTACGAATATTTTCGAAAATTTTCATGAAAAAAGTCATGTCGAAAATATTCGTAAAAAAATGCCTAAGTATAGAATGTCGAAAATTGTAATGAAAAAAGGCATAGTATAGTCTGTCGATTCATTTGGTGGAAAAAAAACTCAGTTTAAAATTTCGACATTTTCATGAAAAAGTCATACTATAGCATGACTTTTTGTGAAAACAGGCATAGGCCTGTTTTCATTAAAATTTTCGACATTCTATGCTGTGGCATTTTTCTACGAATATTTTCGAAAATTTTCATGAAAAAAGTCATGTCGAAAATATTCGTAAAAAAATGCCTAAGTATAGAATGTCGAAAATTGTAATGAAAAAAGGCATAGTATAGTCTGTCGATTCATTTGGTGGAAAAAAAACTCAGTTTAAAATTTCGACATTTTCATGAAAAAGTCATACTATAGCATGACTTTTTGTGAAAATTGACGAAAATTTAAACTGAGTTTTTTTTACGCCAAATGAATCGACAGACTATACTATGCCTGTTTTCATTAAAATTTTCGACATTCTATACTGTGGCATTTTTTTACGAATATTTTCGAAAATTTTCATGAAAAAAGTCATGTCGAAAATATTCGTAAAAAAATGCCTAAGTATAGAATGTCGAAAATTGTAATGAAAAAAGGCATAGTATAGTCTGTCGATTCATTTGGTGGAAAAAAAACTCAGTTTAAAATTTCGACATTTTCATGAAAAAGTCATACAATAGCATGACTTTTCGTGAAAATTGACGAAATTTTAAACTGAGTTTTTTTTACGCCAAATGAATCGACAGACTATACTATGCCTGTTTTCATTAAAATTTTCGACATTCTATACTGTGGCATTTTTTTACGAATATTTTCGAAAATTTTCATGAAAAAAGTCATGTCGAAAATATTCGTAAAAAAATGCCTAAGTATAGAATGTCGAAAATTGTAATGAAAAAAGGCATAGTATAGTCTGTCGATTCATTTGGTGGAAAAAAAACTCAGTTTAAAATTTCGACATTTTAATGAAAAAGTCATACTATAGCATGACTTTTTGTGAAAATTGACGAAAATTTAAACTGAGTTTTTTTTACGCCAAATGAATAGACAGACTATACTATGCCTGTTTTCATTAAAATTTTCGACATTCTATACTGTGGCATTTTTTTACGAATATTTTCGAAAATTTTCATGAAAAAAGTCATGTCGAAAATATTCGTAAAAAAATGCCTAAGTATAGAATGTCGAAAATTGTAATGAAAAAAGGCATAGTGTAGTCTGTCGATTCATTTGGTGGAAAAAAAACTCAGTTTAAAATTTCGACATTTTCATGAAAAAGTCATACTATAGCATGACTTTTCGTGAAAATTGACGAAATTTTAAACTGAGTTTTTTTTACGCCAAATGAATCGACAGACTATACTATGCCTGTTTTCATTAAAATTTTCGACATTCTATACTGTGGCATTTTTCTATGAATATTTTCGAAAATTTTCATGAAAAAAGTCATGTCGAAAATATTCGTAAAAAAATGCCTAAGTATAGAATGTCGAAAATTGTAATGAAAAAAGGCATAGTATAGTCTGTCGATTCATTTGGAGGAAAAAAAACTCAGTTTAAAATTTCGACATTTTCATGAAAAAGTCATACTATAGCATGACTTTTTGTGAAAATTGACGAAAATTTAAACGGAGTTTTTTTTACGCCAAATGAATCGACAGACTATACTATGCCTGTTTTCATTAAAATTTTCGACATTCTATACTGTGGCATTTTTTTACGAATATTTTCGAAAATTTTCATGAAAAAAGTCATGTCGAAAATATTCGTAAAAAAATGCCTAAGTATAGAATGTCGAAAATTGTAATGAAAAAAGGCATAGTATAGTCTGTCGATTCATTTGGTGGAAAAAAAACTCAGTTTAAAATTTCGACATTTTCATGAAAAAGTCATACTATAGCATGACTTTTCGTGAAAATTGACGAAAATTTAAACTGAGTTTTTTTTACGCCAAATGAATCGACAGACTATACTATGCCTGTTTTCATTAAAATTTTCGACATTCTATGCTGTGGCATTTTTCTACGAATATTTTCGAAAATTTTCATGAAAAAAGTCATGTCGAAAATATTCGTAAAAAAATGCCTAAGTATTAAATGTCGAAAATTGTAATGAAAAAAGGCATAGTATAGTCTGTCGATTCATTTGGTGGAAAAAAAACTCAGTTTAAACTTTCGACATTTTAATGAAAAAGTCATACTATAGCATGACTTTTTGTGAAAATTGACGAAAATTTAAACTGAATTTTTTTTACACCAAATGAATAGACAGACTATACTATGCCTGTTTTCATTAAAATTTTCGACATTCTATACTGTGGCAGTTTTTTACGAATATTTTCGAAAATTTTCATGAAAAAAGTCATGTCGAAAATATTCGTAAAAAAATGCCTAAGTATAGAATGTCGAAAATTGTAATGAAAAAAGGCATAGTATAGTCTGTCGATTCATTTGGTGGAAAAAAAACTCAGTTTAAAATTTCGACATTTTCATGAAAAAGTCATACTATAGCATGACTTTTCGTGAAAATTGACGAAATTTTAAACTGAGTTTTTTTTACGCCAAATGAATCGACAGACTATACTATGCCTGTTTTCATTAACATTTTCGACATTCTATACTATGACATTTTTTTACGAATATTTTCGAAAATGTTCATGAAAAAAGTCATGTCGAAAATATTCGTAAAAAATGCCTAAGTATAGAATGTCGAAAATTGTAATGAAAAAGGCATAGTATAGTCTGTCGATTCATTTGGTGGAAAAAAAACTCAGTTTAAAATTTCGACATTTTCGAAAAAAAGTCATACTATAGTATTTTAATGAAAACAGGCATAGGCCTGTTTTCATTAAAATTTTCGACATTCTATGCTGTGGCATTTTTCTACGAATATTTTCGAAAATTTTCATGAAAAAAGTCATGTCGAAAATATTCGTAAAAAAATGCCTAAGTATTAAATGTCGAAAATTGTAATGAAAAAAGGCATAGTATAGTCTGTCGATTCATTTGGAGGAAAAAAAACTCAGTTTAAAATTTCGACATTTTCATGAAAAAGTCATACTATAGCATGACTTTTTGTGAAAATTGACGAAAATTTAAACGGAGTTTTTTTTCCGCAAAATGAATCGACAGACTATACTATGCCTGTTTTCATTAAAATTTTCGACATTCTATACTGTGGCATTTTTTTACGAATATTTTCGAAAATGTTCATGAAAAAAGTCATGTCGAAAATATTCGTAAAAAAATGCCTAAGTATAGAATGTCGAAAATTGTAATGAAAAAAGGCATAGTATAGTCTGTCGATTCATTTGGTGGAAAAAAAACTCAGTTTAAAATTTCGACATTTTCATGAAAAAGTCATACTATAGCATGACTTTTCGTGAAAATTGACGAAAATTTAAACTGAGTTTTTTTTACGCCAAATGAATCGACAGACTATACTATGCCTGTTTTCATTAAAATTTTCGACATTCTATACTGTGGCATTTTTTTACGAATATTTTCGAAAATTTTCATGAAAAAAGTCATGTCGAAAATATTCGTAAAAAAATGCCTAAGTATAGAATGTCGAAAATTGTAATGAAAAAAGGCATAGTATAGTCTGTCGATTCATTTGGTGGAAAAAAAACTCAGTTTAAAATTTCGACATTTTCATGAAAAAGTCATACTATAGCATGACTTTTTGTTAAAATTGACGAAATTTTAAACTGAGTTTTTTTTATGCCAAATGAATCGACAGACTATACTATGCCTGTTTTCATTAAAATTTTCGACATTCTATACTGTGGCATTTTTTTACGAATATTTTCGAAAATTTTCATGAAAAAAGTCATGTCGAAAATATTCGTAAAAAAATGCCTAAGTATAGAATGTCGAAAATTGTAATGAAAAAAGGCATAGTATAGTCTGTCGATTCATTTGGTGGAAAAAAAACTCAGTTTAAAATTTCGACATTTTCATGAAAAAGTCATACTATAGCATGACTTTTTGTTAAAATTGACGAAAATTTAAACTGAGTTTTTTTTACGCCAAATGAATCGACAGACTATACTATGCCTGTTTTCATTAAAATTTTCGACATTCTATACTGTGGCATTTTTTTACGAATATTTTCGAATATTTTCATGAAAAAAGTCATGTCGAAAATATTCGTAAAAAAATGCCTAAGTATAGAATGTCGAAAATTGTAATGAAAAAAGGCATAGTATAGTCTGTCGATTCATTTGGTGGAAAAAAAACTCAGTTTAAAATTTCGACATTTTCATGAAAAAGTCATACTATAGCATGACTTTTTCGTGAAAATTGACGAAAATTTAAACGGAGTTTTTTTTACGCCAAATGAATCGACAGACTATACTATGCCTGTTTTCATTAAAATTTTCGACATTCTATACTGTGGCATTTTTTTACGAATATTTTCGAAAATTTTCATGAAAAAAGTCATGTCGAAAATATTCGTAAAAAAATGCCTAAGTATAGAATGTCGAAAATTGTAATGAAAAAAGGCATAGTATAGTCTGTCGATTCATTTGGTGGAAAAAAAACTCAGTTTAAAATTTCGACATTTTCATGAAAAAGTCATACTATAGCATGACTTTTCGTGAAAATTGACGAAAATTTAAACGGAGTTTTTTTTACGCCAAATGAATCGACAGACTATACTATGCCTGTTTTCATTAACATTTTCGACATTCTATACTGTGGCAGTTTTTTACGAATATTTTCGAAAATTTTCATGAAAAAAGTCATGTCGAAAATATTCGTAAAAAAATGCCTAAGTATAGAATGTCGAAAATTGTAATGAAAAAAGGCATAGTATAGTCTGTCGATTCATTTGGTGGAAAAAAAACTCAGTTTAAAATTTCGACATTTTCATGAAAAAGTCATACTATAGCATGACTTTTCGTGAAAATTGACGAAAATTTAAACGGAGTTTTTTTTACGCCAAATGAATCGACAGACTATACTATGCCTGTTTTCATTAACATTTTCGACATTCTATACTGTGGCATTTTTTTACGAATATTTTCGAAAATGTTCATGAAAAAAGTCATGTCGAAAATATTCGTAAAAAAATGCCTAAGTATTAAATGTCGAAAATTGTAATGAAAAAAGGCATAGTATAGTCTGTCGATTCATTTGGTGGAAAAAAAACTCAGTTTAAAATTTCGACATTTTCATGAAAAAGTCATATAATACAAAAACTATTTAAAATTACGAAAATTAAAAAAACTAGATTTTTTTACTCTAAAAATCGACAGACTAAAACTATGCTTATATATCATTAAAATTTTCGTGAAAATTAAAACTGTTGAACATTTTTTTCGCAAATAATATACATAAATGCTTTTATATTAAAATTTCATTCAAATTATTTTAACAAAAATGCTAGTAAATAAATTCGAAAATTGTAAGAAAAAACATATATCTTCATTCATTTGTGGAAAAAAAATCAGTTTAAAATTTCGACATTTTCGTAAAAAGTCATATATAGATGACTTTTTGAAAAAGAAAATTTAATGATTTTTTTCCCAAAGAATGACAACTTACTATGCTGTTTCGTAAAATTTTCGACATTATACTTGTTTTTTAGAATATTTTCGAAAATTTATGAAAAAAGATTTCGAAATATTCTAAAAAATTTAATATAGAATTCGAAAATTTATAAAAAAGGAGTATATCGTCGATTATTTGTAAAAAAAATCAGTTTAAAATTCAAATTAATGAAAAAGTCATACTATAGATATTTGTGAAAATAAACAAATTTAAAATTTGAATTTTACAAAAATGACAGACTATACTATTTGTTATATTAAAATTTAACTTTATTTGCATTTTTACGAAATTTTAAAATTTTATAAAAAACATTCGAAAATATTCTAAAAAAGTATATTAATTTCGAAAATTTAATGAAAAAAGATAGTAAGTCTGATCATTTGTAAAAAAAACTAAGTTTAAAATTCAATTTTATGAAAAAGCATATATAGTACTTTTGAAAATTTGGGAAAAAAAACTAGTTTAAAATATCCAAATTTTGAAAAAGTATACTATGCAGTTTTCATGAAAATTGCGAAATTAAATACTTGATTTTTTTACAATATTTCCAAAATTTATAAAAAATATGCAAATTTCTAAAAAAATTCTTACGTATATATTGTCGAAAATTTTAAAAAATGCATGTAAAGTCTGTCGATATTCGTGGAAAAAAAACTAGTTTAAATTCGAATTTTCAAAAATAGTAAATGTAGATAGACTTATATTTGATTGAAAAAAAATCATTAAATCATTTTTTAAAATGAAAAAGATATATATTGACATTTTAAATGATTAATTTTACAATACTGAAATAATCCTTTCATAATTTTTTCGAATTCGAATATTTTTAAATATTTCGAAAATTTTCATGAAAAAAGTATGTCGAAAATATTCGTAAAAAAATGTATAGTATAGAATGTCGAAAAATGAAAAAATATAAGTGCATATATGTAAAAATTCATTACATTTGTGAAAAAAATCATTTAAATTTCGTGAAATTTTACGAAAATCATACTATAATGACTTTTTTAAAATTACGAAATTTAAATGCTTTTTTTTACAAATTTCGACACTACTATGCCTTTTTCATTAAAATTTTCGAAATTTAATATGCATTTTTTTACGAAATTTCGAAAATTTCTGAAAAAAGTCATGTCGAAATATTTAAAAATAAAGTATAGAATGTCGAAAATTTTAATGAAAACAGGCATAGTATAGTCTGTCGATTCATTTGGCGTAAAAAAAACTCAGTTTAAATTTGACATTTTTTGAAAAAGAATACTAAATACTTTTTGAATTTTACGAAAATTTAAACATTATATTGCCATTTTATAAATTTACATCTTTTTCATTAAAATTTTCGAATACTATCTAAATTTTTTTAAAATATTGTCGAAAATTTTCATGAAAAAAGCATTGTAAATATTCGAAAAAATTGCCTAAGTAAAATGTCGAAAATTTATAAAAAGGAAATACTTCGATTATTTGTTGAAAAAAAATCATTTAAAATTCGACATTTTCTGAAAAATCAACTATAGTTACTTTTTTTTTGAAAAAATTTAAACTGATTTTTTTTACGAAATTTTCGACATTCTATACTATCTTTTTCAATAATTTCAAAATTCTAATGTGATTTTAGAATTTTTCAAAATTTTAAAAAAGTAGTAAATTAATTGAAAAAAAAGCTAATAAATTTCATGAAAAAAGGCATAGTATAGTTTGATTTTTCGGAATAAAAAACTTTAAAATTTCGATTTTATGAAAAATCAAATAATACTTTTTTGAAAATTACAATTTAACTGAGTTTTTTTACCAAATAATTTCGACTTTTATATGCTGTTTTCATTAAAATTTTCGAATTCTAATTGTTTTAAATATTTAAAATTTTATGAAAAAATATGTCGAAAATATTGTAAAAAAAAGCAAGTATAGAATGTCGAAATTTAATGAAAAAAGGCATAGTATAGTTGTCGATTTTTGGTGAAAAAAATCAGTTTAAAATTGACATTTTCATGAAAAAGTCAACTATAATGACTTTTTTTTAAAATTGACGAAATTTAATACTGGTTTTTTTACAAATAATTACAGACTTCTATTGTTTTATTAAATTATTTATTAACTGTGGAATTATTTTCGAAATTTTCGAAAATTGTCATGAAAAAAGTATTCGAAATATTGTAAAAAAACCAGTTAAATGTCGAAAATTTAATGAAAAAAGGCATATATAGTTTCGATTCATTTGGTGGAAAAAAAATCATTTAAAATTTGACATTTTGAAAAAGAAACTATAATGACTTTTTTTGAAAATTGACGAATTTAAACTGATTTTTTTACGAAATGAATCACATATACTATGCCTGTTTTCATTAAAATTTTCAAAATTCAAATAAGTGGCATTTTTACGAATATTTTCGAAAATTTCATGAAAAAAGTCATGTCGAAAATATTCGTAAAAAAATGCCACAGTATAGAATGTCGAAAATTTTAATGAAAACAGGCATAGTATAGTCTGTCGATTCATTTGGCGTAAAAAAAACTCAGTTTAAAATTTCGTCAATTTTCACGAAAAAGTCATGCTATAGTATGACTTTTTCATGAAAATGTCGAAATTTTAAACTGAGTTTTTTTTCCACCAAATGAATCGACAGACTATACTATGCCTTTTTTCATTACAATTTTCAAACAATTTCATAAAAAAGGCATTTTTAAATATTTTCAAAAATTGCTGAAAAAAGAATGTCGAAAATTTATAAAAATGCAAGTATATGTCGATATTTGGAAAAAAATGTTAATTTCGATTTTCTGAAAAATAATTTACAACTTTTGAAATTTACAAAATTTAATGAGTTTTTTTGCAAATTATACGATATTTTCGTGTATAATAAAATTTTACATCTATATTAAAATTTACGAAATTTAAAATTTATGAAAAAAATGTAAATATTCGATAAAAAAATCATAATCAAAATAATAAAAAATGCAAGTATAAAGTCGAAATTAATGGTGGAAAAAAACTATTTAAATTTATTTTATGAAAAATATTACATAATTTCTGAAAATTATAAAATTTAATAGTTTTTTTTACGTAAATAATTACAATATTTAATTTTTAAAAAATTCATAATATGTGAATTTTTCATGAATATTTTCGAAAATTTTAAAAAATACGAAAATATTTAAAAATCTGAAAAAATGTAAAATTTCAATAAAAAAGCAGTATATTAATAATTTGTAAAAAAATAGTTAAAATTTAAATTTCAATATAATATTCATTAATTGATGAAAAAAAATTTTAAAATTTAAATTTTATAATAAAATATATATATATATTTTATTATTATTGATAAAATAATAATAATTATTTAAAAAATAACATAGATATACAATGTAATATTAAAATTATAAATCATACTATGATTTTTAACAATATTAAAAATTTAAAAATCATGAAAAAATACTAAAAAATCTTAAAAAATGTAAAATTTAAATAATAAAGCAAAATATATAACATCATAGTAAAAAAAATTAAATTCACTTGTGAAAAAAAAGTCATTTATACAAATTTGACATTTTGAAAAAAGTCAAATTAATATTTTCTAAAATGACGAAATTAACTGATTTTTTTCACAAAAATACAGCTATACTATCTTTTTTATGAAAATTTGTTCTAAAATCATTTTTATAAAAGTATTTCGAAAATTTTCGTGAAAAAAGTCATGTAAAATTTAAAAAATTGTATATAAATAAAGTCGACAATTTATTGGAAAAGAATAAGTTTCGATTCATTGGTGGAAAAAAAATCAGTTAATTTGAATTTTCAAAAAAGAATTAAATGATTTTCTAAAGCCAAAATTAAGTATTTTTTTTACTAAATGAATACAGACTATACTATCTGTGGTTTTTAAAATATTTCAAAATTTCATGACATTTTTTAATTTTCGAAAATATTCATAAAAAATCAGTAAAAATTCGAAAAAAATTATGTATAAATGAGAAATATATTGACAATGCATTGAAATATCGCGATTCATTTGGTGGAAAAAAAACTCAGTTTAAAATTTCGACATTTTCATGAAAAGTCATACTATAGCATGACTTTTCGTGAAAATTGACGAAATTTTAAACTGAGTTTTTTTTACGCCAAATGAATCGACAGACTATACTATGCCTGTTTTCATTAAAATTTTCGACATTCTATACTGTGGCATTTTTTTACGAATATTTTCGAAATTTTCATGAAAAAAGTCATGTCGAAAATATTCGTAAAAAAAGTATAGAATGTCGAAAATTGTAATGAAAAAAGGCATAGTATAGTCTGTCGATTCATTTGGTGGAAAAAAAACTCAGTTTAAAATTTCGACATTTTCATGAAAAAGTCATACTATAGCATGACTTTTTGTGAAAATTGACGAAAATTTAAACGGAGTTTTTTTTACGCCAAATGAATCGACAGACTATACTATGCCTGTTTTCATTAAAATTTTCGACATTCTATACTGTGGCATTTTTTTACGAATATTTTCGAAAATTTTCATGAAAAAAGTCATGTCGAAAATATTCGTAAAAAAATGCCTAAGTATAGAATGTCGAAAATTGTAATGAAAAAAGGCATAGTATAGTCTGTCGATTCATTTGGTGGAAAAAAAACTCAGTTTAAAATTTCGACATTTTCATGAAAAAGTCATACTATAGCATGACTTTTCGTGAAAATTGACGAAAATTTAAACTGAGTTTTTTTTACGCCAAATGAATCGACAGACTATACTATGCCTGTTTTCATTAAAATTTTCGACATTCTATACTGTGGCATTTTTTTACGAATATTTTCGAAAATTTTCATGAAAAAAGTCATGTCGAAAATATTCGTAAAAAAATGCCTAGTATAGAATGTCGAAAATTGTAATGAAAAAAGGCATAGTATAGTCTGTCGATTCATTTGGTGGAAAAAAAACTCAGTTTAAAATTTCGACATTTTCATGAAAAAGTCATACTATAGCATGACTTTTTGTGAAAATTGACGAAAATTTAAACTGAGTTTTTTTTACGCCAAATGAATCGACAGACTATACTATGCCTGTTTTCATTAAAATTTTCGACATTCTATACTGTGGCATTTTTTTACGAATATTTTCGAAAATTTTCATGAAAAAAGTCATGTCGAAAATATTCGTAAAAAAATGCCTAAGTATAGAATGTCGAAAATTGTAATGAAAAAAGGCATAGTATAGTCTGTCGATTCATTTGGTGGAAAAAAAACTCAGTTTAAAATTTCGACATTTTCATGAAAAAGTCATACTATAGCATGACTTTTCGTGAAAATTGACGAAAATTTAAACTGAGTTTTTTTTGCGCCAAATGAATCGACAGACTATACTATGCCTGTTTTCATTAAAATTTTCGACATTCT